>JAECUM010016367.1:0-31090 GCA_016617855.1 Megalonaias nervosa
TTTTTCGTCGCTGTATTGCAAGAAGATTTCCATTAAAGATTTTCATACTGACAAAACTGTCACGTTAACTAATTTATTTCCGCGATTTACGTCATTTACAAATTCAATATTGACTCGCTTTTTGATATTTTCCATCGTCTTACGGAGCACGGAATTGTTCATTAACTTGAAAAAGTTTTTCGTAAAGTCGGTCTTAGCAATGGCACGACGTTTGGTATTTAAATCAATATAATCTGCCATCCACCGTGATAGATTAAATTTTGACATGCGATGAACTTTTCTCAGAATTTTTCCAGCATCCTCTGCTTGTTTTATTTTTTTGTAGTGTATCACGTAATTTCTTTAATTTAACAAATTTGGAACTAGTTTATTAACGATCGAAATGTTTGCTGTTGTGATTGCCTTTTGTTCAGGCGATAACAAATCATCATTGATCCTGCACAAAACGGATTTACGTTATGTAGATCATGCAACGAACTAGGATAATCGAGATCAACTTTAACAAAATAACTGACATTTTCTGGGAGGTTTTTCTCAGTTTTTTTAAGAAATTGATCTGGAGTTATCCAATGAAATCCACCATACGGCATTGGCCCTGACATAGCATAGTCATACAAATTATTATTATTTAGATAAATAATATAATTTGACGGTAAATTTTTATCGTAATTTTTTAAAGTACTTATTATTAGCTCCGCATATTTTTTTGCTATAACTTTAATTCTCCAGCAAATTCATTTTACAATAAAATTAAACATATCAAGATCAGTTAAGAGATCCAATTCTATCCTGCTTATTTTTAGCAGAGCATCCCATGACAATCCTGGTGCAGAATAATACCAGCATGGATCTAATCCATAATTTTCATGACTAACTTTAAGAAAACTCTCGAAAACATCTGCTAGTAATAATACATCTGTTTTCAAAAATAACTCATGATGATCACCAAGGATCTAACAACCAAATTTATTCCAAATTTCCTGTGCATATTTGAACTCATCATCTGTAATATTTTCATTTTTTAACTGAGAGTAAAATGTATCTTTGTTAGGAAGAGAAGTTTCATCAGATCTGCTCCAGTCATCGAGATACTCATAAGGAAAGACACCTTTTTGTGAGAGAGATGTAGTCTCCACCAAAACAACTTTTTAAATGATTGAAACTGCCAAAACCTTTTACAAGCTCATCCAATTGTGCTGCCATAAATTGCAGACTGTCGATGAAACGTAATTTGCCAAGCGTAACTGACATATACTTTTCAGAATTGTTTGGAATACATTTTATTATATTGTTTAATTTTAGTTTAGATTTAATTTCCTCATCGACAAATACTTCTACAATGATAAGACTATCTTAACCACGAAAATTATATAAAACGACAGGAATAAAATCTGGCGCATGAAATTTCAAGTTACAATTGTTATGTGCTGCTCCTAGATATTGGCCGGTTTGATAACAGTGATGGCGCACTTTATCGCCTGAACTTTGTTCAGGCAGAGGTTTCTTGCAGATATGATAATTAACTGCCTCATCAAAATCTAGTTGTTGTTTGGATGTTATTTTTATTGGAGCTGTTCTGGATAATCTGTTGAAAATTTTATTCACATCGTGTATTAAAGTTTTTAGTGATCACAGGGCAGGAATTTTACCTCGGTACAATTTTATTGGAGTTAAACAATTATCGTTATAAGCTGCTCCGCAGGGAACATGTTGTATTTTTCGTGTGCTTTATTTATTTGGATCATTTTCTGCGAATACCGCAGGAACAAGTAGACACTCGATATCAGCATAAATAACAAACGGAATATTTAATTTATGATTATAATTGTTAAATTTTAATACTTTTGTTTCTCCTGGCATTGTTTTTCTGTGAACATTAACAGAGTATTTAAGATTCTCTTGCAATTGTTATCTTTACAAAAATCTTGTAAGCAACGGTAGCAGAAATATTTCTTATTTTTATTTTTATTATATTGTCTGCCAACTAGGCCGTTAAAGTTTTTTTATTCATACGTAATGATTCCTATAAAACCTATAAAACAGCATGTTTATTGGTAATTGCGAGGCTTTATCAGAAATATACCTTGGATAAACATTTTCACTCTCGTCAAGACCAAATATATTAACTGAAATATTATTTTGCTTTTCAAACTTTGGCATTTGATTTTCTGCAACTGGAAAGTTAATGCCATTAAAACTTAATTTTGATACGTGACTAAAATACTTGTCAACGCGATCAGCATTTTGTTCTGCTGGAAACATTGCAGAAAGAATAGCCCACTGGTATCATCTCTTATCAAAGTTCTTTACGTTTACAAAACATTTTTTGTTTTTAATTTTTTGATGGAGATCAACGTAAGAACTACCGCTAAGTACGTGATATTCCACCGTGTGAAATGAAACTTCTTCAATCATTTCAGATTCCCAACCTGACCCTGATGCCGTAAATTCCTCCAATTATTTTTTTTTTTCTTGATGTATTTCATCGGTGACTGACGAAATATTTGTTCCAGCTAATATTTTTCGTGATTTAGCTGTTAAATATGGTTCAGTAATCTCGTTGGTGAAATCCACATTTTCAAAGATTATATCAAGTATATCTTTCTGAGGCGCATGTAACTTTGATAAAATAACATGATACTGCACTATTACATTGATATTTTTATGCACTTCAAGTTCTCGCGTTACAGTCGGATGCAGAAGATGAAATAAATTTGTAGAGTTAAAATTTGCTAAAATATTTTGATTATCAAATTTATAACTATTGTCAAAACCTGCAAGAGCAGTTCCTATTTTCACAGGTTCTCCTATAAGGCTATTTCTGGCTATATCTCGCAATTTCAGCATTGTTATATAATATTACATTATACCTAATTGATTTTCGATCGATATCTCACCGCACAATGCGCATGCGCTAGATGAAAAGCCAATTAAAGATATAAAAAATGCTTATAGTATAATAAAACAAAATCTGACAAGCGCAAGCGAGCAAAAATACTATTATGCTCATCCCAAGTATAACTCGTACGCGGGAAATATGTTAGGGTCGGTGATTCACGTCGAATAACGACAACTGCTTGGTAAATCAACACCAGCTGGAATGATGATTAACGTTAAAGGTGATAACGCTTAGATAGTCGATATGTTTAGGAAAGGGAAAGATTTTATTTACCCATTGTTTTGTGATGAAAGTCCAGAAGGGCAGCGAGTATATCATGTCAACGGCGCGATTACTGATGATAACATTGAAAATGTAGCATTGCAAGAGGAATTTTAACCTCATCTTGTGTTTGCTTGTAACGAGGCGAACGAGGCGAATGATGAAAGAATTATTCGCAGAAGAAAAACTAAAAACGTGTTAGGTAATTTGCAAACTAGTGGATACTTGCTTGTAGTTGTTCGTGGAAGTAAAAGAAACTTTGTTGGTTATCAATCACATTGTTTTGTTTACGAAACATGTAACGGACCGATACCTAATGATTTGGTAATAGACCACGTCAACCGTGTTAAATCAGATAATCGTCTAGGAAACCTCGAACATGTCACTCATCAAGAAAATAGCAGACGATGGCGAGGTTATAATGGCTCAAATTTTAGATGTCCTAATCCTGTCATTGCAGTAAATCTGGAAAGAAATGAGGAACTAAGATTTCCTTCAATAACAGCTGCGGCAAGATATTTTGATATTAATTCTAGAGCAATAAAATTTGTTGCAGATGGAATAACAAGATCAGCTACATCACAATCAACCATTGACAGAATCATCTTTAGATATGACGATTAATTTTATTTTCTAGCTCAGTTTTGGTAAGACAATTATGAGCAAACATTAAAACATCGTTTTCAATAACTTTCAGTGAAATAAATGAACTGTCATTAACTTTATTTTTTTCTGCCGCTGTTAGCAGAATCTTTTAAGAATCATCTTGCATCACAATAACGTCAATAGAACAAGAATTATATCCTGACAAACATGTTCGCACTGCTTCGGCTAATTCTCCATAATTTAATATATTAACTTTTTGATGATATTATACCTCGTTACTAATATTATTATTGTAAATTAGATAAAAATATATTATGATATGGATTTGATGAAACGAATTGCTGATATTTACGCTGATGAGAATTGTACAACAGTAGATACTACAGTCGTAGATAAACACGACTCAGTTGATTACACAGAGGATGACATTCTACTCAGTAACGATGATGAACAAAACGAGATTGTAGGTGTAGTTGATAAAAAAAAATTACAGCAGGCCCTCAACTGGTAGATATAATGTGAAATATCATATCACAAAGAAAATTTTGAAATGTAATTTTTCCGTAGATCAAAATCAGTCCTTTTGGCGGCTGATAAAAACCTTTTCATACATTAGCATTCCAGACCGACAGAAAAATATAAATTTCGATTTTATATTTGTCAAGATATTTCACCTAATAACGATTTCTAACGATCGCAGACAATATCTAATATCGTTATGTAAACCAATAAAGTGCAAATCTGTCAAACGAAAGTACGATTAAATTTATAACAATATTATTTCATAATTTGTTTGGTTAGAAACCAGCTGTTAAATTTATCGCCGTATCCCCTTCATTTAACTAAACGTTTATTACGTTTTTACGGGATAAAACTTTTTCAATAACAAATATATCTTGCTCAGTTTTCTGCAGTTATTGCTCGTAAAAACTACCAGTCATGGGCTCACCCAATAAATCTTTTAGCGCGTATGTTACAGGTATTGTCAGTAAAACTTCATCAGCAACATATATTTCTTCTCTCCAGTTTGGAGCAAATCCTTTTTCAAATATTTTTGTCGTCAGTGAAATTCTAACTTTATCACCAACTTTAAATTTATGTATGCAGTACGTGTTTTCATTTGCAAGAATTGGATTATTAATTGCATCATTTGGTGACATTTGTATTGATCTCTGCTTCGTGTTATTATATTTATGAACAATCTGGTGTAGATCGTTAACATACCTGTTTGTGTTTTTAGCTGTCCAGTGTTTATGTATCAGCTCGTTTAGTGTGCGATTAAATCGTTCAACGACAACGTTCTTTACTTCGTTTCCCGTAACATATTTTTTATGTTATTTTGTTCCAGAAACTGCTCAAAATTTTTATTAATAAACTCTGCTCCATGATCGGTCCAGATTCTGTTTGGTTTTCTTTCTGTACTTGTTATTATTTGTTTTAGTGCATCAGTTATCGATATTCCTATTTTATCCGAAACAGGTACACTAAACGGGTGTTTACCAAAAACATCTACAACGTTTAAAAGATATTTTTTGTTATCGTTAAAATGAGCGAGATTTGACACATCAACTAAATCTATTGACCAGATACCGTCAATGGCATTTGCGACAACTTTACGTCGCGGAAACGTTTTTTTGTAGGTTTATGTAATTCAGTTGCGAGATCATCATACAAGTCTTTTCCAAGACCTAGTTTATATTTTGTTCCTATCATTCTCTACACTAACCTTTTATCAATCATTCTCTCATATTTACAGATTTCATATCTTTTAGTTCATCTATCATCACCTAATCACAGCCGTGCTTATCTTGCTCGTTATCACGGTAGCACATATCGTGACGCACAGCTATTGCATCAACTTGATTGTAAGGCTCTTGTCCTGGCAGTGGATTATCATTTTCATATAGTTGTTTGCCTAGCGGATTATATGGTCTAGTGTATTTATGGCCTGGTAATGTCCAACCTCCTTTTGGTTTTGGTAATTTTCCAATAAACTTGTTTGATTCCATAGCCTGATACAGCTTTTTTAGTTGCTCCAGATACCGCCACTGACGCTGCCGCTAGTCCAAGTGTTCCTAGTACAGGTTAAAGTTTTGGTATTGCGCTCGCTATTACAGAAAATGCTGGTCCAAACAATCCTCCGTGTTTTGCCATCGCTGTTATTTGTGCAACAGATAGTTGGAGAAGAAAAGGTTTTCCCCGATCGAGTTCATTGATTTGCTGTTGCATCAACATTACTTTCACTGCGGCGACTTCGTCAGTCTCTGGGAATATCATTAGAGAGACAGAATTACGTTTGGCAACAGCTGCTGATAATGTTTTAATTTGACCGGGCGTTAGGTATATTTCTCTGGTTGAGTATTCCGTCTTCATTTTATACTTGTTTGTCATACAATACTTACACTTGTATAGTCATCCTTCCCTTGGTCGCATCAATTGTTAAAAATCTATCACTGACGACGAGCGCATATACGTTATATTGTTTGGCTGGTAGCACGCCAAGCATCCAAGTGATTTCACTATCAACAGTCGATCCGGTAACTCGCTCGAAATGTTCTGATATGTCAAAATAAAAGATAGGATAAAGTGATCGAAATTCCTCTACTGATATCTGAGACCCACTGTCTGCGTCCTGATATTTTTGCATAGCCACCATAATGTACACGTACGGCCGAGGTATGTTTTTTGTTTCATCGTCAGTAAACTTGCATTCGATTGCACGTTCGGGATATTGTCTAGAATTTGCTCTAACAAAGATTCGTCTGACATCAGGTTTATCAAGTACGGAGTTGTTCATTTCATGCTCATTACGACGTGCCTGTCGTTGAAATACAACGAACAAATGTCGAGGTAATTGTTCGCTTGACGTAGTTGTAACACGCCAGGTGAAATCAGTTGCGTTAGGAATTGCTGTTTGATAAATTCTGTTTTGCTGAAAATATATCTTTATCGTGTTAGCGGTCAATAATTATTCGAGTTCCATTTTTTGTTTTGCTACAGACGGAACAACTCGTAGCATCCACAGCGCTAATCTTGTAATAGCAACCTGTCCTTCAGCTACTCCATCAGCGTGCATTATACAATCGTTTTAACCAGCTCGATCTAAAATAAGTGTATGTTTTATCCCGCGAAAAAACTTTGTTACATTCGCGGCAAAATCCAAATATTGTACTTAATGGAAGCATCATTGTTACTTGTCGAGATGCTGCGGCAAACGCTTTTATTTTAGCAGATCCATCGTTATATTGCTGTATTTGTAATCTTATTGAATCCCCTATTGTGGCTGCATCATCAGCAGCTGGATTGGCTATTAGATTATTATTATCTGCAGCAGAAGCGCTAGCACCAGTACGAAATTCTCATGAAATAGCTGTTCCGAATCCGGTATCTTTATACCACATCATATTTGTTGCGATTGATCTCGAATAATCATCGCTGAACGAGACGATATTTAGAATTGTATTCGCTATAGGCAAGCACATTAAAATATCTCCCAGAGGTTGATTAGCCAATTGGTACCATGCAATTTTAAACAAGCTCCAACCGTTATTGAAAAGTGCAATTTCTACACCAGCTGAAATATTAATGCCTACCGCAGTTAGTAATTGACCACGCACTTCTAACACCACGTTGTGCGGTAACAGAAACACATCCTCATCTTTTGTGTTAAAAGTTCTGACGCCAGCTTTATTTGCTTCGTTTGAGTTTTCGTCGAGATACTCGACATACTCGAATTATGTCACTGAGTCGTCGGTATCATGTTCGTCAGCAAAAATCCAGATAATGTTTTACTGACATTGTTTATTTTATAACCCACATTATATTGCAACTACTTTGTCGTCGGGCACACAAAATTTAAGTACCTAAAAAGCAGCAGGTGTTATTAGTCTTGTTTTCTTTACAAGTTTGCGTATTTCCTCCTCACCACGTAGTGACAGTAATTATTTTGTTGTAGCTATCATAGCTCCTTCTGTTTCTTTTGTTGATGCAATATCTGATATTTCTCGTTTTATTTCCGCGATTGAAGCTGGCTGCCTTTAATTGTATCAGCGACCTTTTGTCCTACTGCAGTGCCAGCAGCACTAGCAATAGCTTTATCTGCGTCAAGTACAATTGGTGCTACTTTACGCGCAATTCCTGGGATATTTTCAGCTATTTTTTGTAAATATATTTCAAAAAAATCTACCCACAATATTTCTTCTATAAACATATTTTTTTGTCTCAGTTTTGTTATTAAATTATTTTTACAAAATTTACTCCAACAATCACGTAGTGATCGCGCGTAGCTGTAAATAATACGTGACAATTTCATTGTTAAGATCTGTTTGTAGCCCTGACTGATCTGTTAGTTGCATTGTTATGCTGGTTATTTGATCTTCAAGATTGATCGGATAGTATATCAATTGTCTAGGAGTAATTTGCATCAGTAATCCTGGAGGAACATCTGTTGAAAAATTATAAATAGTTTGACCTTGGGTCCCTAAGGCTGAATAAGAGCCTAGTGCAATAGAACAATTGGTTAATATTGTATTTACTTCTGTTATGTTAGCTGGTAAATCTCCAACATACGATATACTTTATTCTGTAACACTGCCGTATTGTTGGTTTTTAAAACCTAATAATGATGCGATACTAGTCGCTGGTGAAAAATCGATTATCAAATTATTTTTTAATGTGATTCTAGCTCGTAGCGTATTATAGTTTGGAGTTAATTCAAAATTGTCTGCGGTGGTGTATTTTGTGATCAACTCTCTTATCGTTTTGTTGAGATCAGTCACGTTATACGCCCCTTGTGGTATTCTAACTGAAACCCAAGCACCAGTATTAAATGTAAAATCAGCATTGACGTTTAATTTTACATTTGCCATAGAATGCCATACTGTGGCAGAAATGAATCCGATTTCGTACTGTTTATTCGGATCTAGTGTTATTGTCGGATTATAGTAGACAGAAAAGTTTGCGCTGTCACTCGTTGTTGGTGACGAGTCAAGTAATAATATTGTTGACATTTATTAATGTTGCTAGATAAGATCGCTATGTAAAATTTAGTGCTCGGATGATGTTAGTAATCTGCTCGATCTTAGCTTATCCAATATATCTACAATTTTGTTGTTGATTTCAGTCCTTTTATTACCTGCTTCTTTTGATGATATTAATAACAATAGTCTGTCAACTAGTTTGGCGTTTGATGTAAAAACTCGAACACCAAAACCGAGTTTTTGATCAACTTCAATTTTGTTACTGTTTCTTTCAAATCTTCCAAGCACGACGTAAACATTTTGACTATATTCTTCTTTGCGAGTTCGATATTGTTTTGCAGCTTCAATCACAACCGATGCAATTACTCCATTACGCATTTTATTTAAATATTTCAACAAATACGGATCTTCATCATAGTCATATCCTACAGCTTGATACGCGGCGTTTCCTTTTCCAACAAAACGATTTAATGCTTTAGTAAACTTTGTATACTCATCCTCTTTGTTATGTTATGAATGTTATCAAGCTTTAATTCTTTAACATAAAACTCGACAAAACCTTTGAACATATCAGTAGGGATATATTCCTTCGCTATACCTACTAATTTTTCAAAATCTCTTTTCGTAATTACTTCAGCAAGTTCTCTTACACGTTCAGCAGGTATCTCAATATCTTTTTGTCTGTTAATGTAATCAATTACCTCTTGTATTTAACTTTCTCCTTCCATTGTTTCAGCGAATTTTTTAACTGTTTCCTCAGCCTGTGCTTCTTGCTGTTCTTTGAACTGCCCTAACAACCCTTTTTCTTGTAACGTTTTAGTTCTTCTGGAGATAATGTTGATATTTCCGGTTGCTTACCGAGTACTGCTTCGGTAACAGGTTTTAAAAGTTTAGTAGTTTCTTCTTCTACAGCACTACAGCACGTTGTCCTTGAAGTGCCTCTTCCACTTTTTTTTCTTAAAAGTAGCTCGAGTTTTAATAAACTTCTTCAGTAATTCAATGTTTTGTTGATGTTTGTCCATTATTTATTTTTTATACGCTCTATAAAATTCTTCAATAGAAATGTGTCGATACAACAATGAAACGTTTTAGCTGGATCACACGCTAGTTTATGAAATAAAAAGAACCTGTATTTGTCTTTAGTTGCTTGATGATATTCTTCATGAAATGTATCTTTGGTTACATCACCGCATTGCTCGTTTGCAATATGTCTTACATCAATATTATCTAGTTCAGGAAATAATATAAAACGTCCCGTGTTTCGCCTAATAAATCTATCAAAGTTGTAAAATTGGATTACATTTTTTGTTACGCGATAATGAAAAATAAGACTTAATCTTATTCATCTCCTCGTTGTTTAGAGGAATATTGTCAAATACAATTATTTTATGCTCGGACGAATCAAGTTCGTCAACTGGAATTAATTCCTCTGGTTGTTTTATTAAAAATATATCATCGCCAGCGTCAAGCTCATCACGAAGTCTGTCTTTATATTTACATAATATGGTTTATTACACAAAGTTTGGAACAGCACTTACGGGATTTGTTTCCACTGACGAACCAACAATAACTGATACATCATCGTTTGTCAAAAAAACAAAAAACAAAACCGGTGATATAATGACATAAGGACCCCTATTTATGTCAAATCAACGAGTTCTAGGTTTAAAAACAAATTATTCGCCAATAAATGTTGTTTATACACAATCTGTTCGTTATGCACAACTAAAAAACGATCGACAATAACAAACTATCATTGACAGGAGGAACTTTAAGCAGTAACTTGGATATGTCAGGAAAATAAATAATAAATTTAGAAACCGCATATCCACCAAGAAACTTAAATCAAACATAAGCGGTGAGTTATTTATAGTTGAAATATGTTGATGATAACAAGCTTGACAAAACAGGAGTAACGGTTACAGACAATATTAATATGTCAAGCAAAACATTCATTGGGTTGGAAACCGTATATCCATCAGCGAATGTTGATAATACACAAGCAGTAAGTTATGTGCAACTAAAATCTGTTGACGATAACAAGCTCAATAAAGCTGACGACACAATGACAGGTAACCTTGTAATGAACAATAACTCAAAAGAACTGGATTACCGATAAATCTACCACCAGCTGATGATACTGCTATTATTAGTTTTGCTCAATTAAGACTAGCACTGGCCTCGTATTTAAAACAATCCGGTGGACCAATGTCAGGCAACATAAATATGAGAAGTAATATAATAACGACGACATATGTTCCAGTTAACCCTAATGATCTGACAAATAAAGCGTATGTTGACAGTATATCTGCAAATCGAACTAAAAATAATGTTGGATGTGTTCCAACACCTTTTAAGGAAGCTGATAACCGAGTTGGGTTTGAAGTAAGCGAATCGACATATTGTCCTGAAAATTATCCTCATCACGCTTTCTCTGATAGACAAGAATGGACTACTAACGGAGAAGTTGAAAAGTTTTGGATTAAAATTAAATGTCCCATTGCAGTTGCTATTTGGCAATTTCATTTGCGCGGTCGATTAAACTCTAGTGTTGGTCGAATTTATAATTGGCAATTGGAAGGATTAAACGATGATATCAACTGGACAGCATTGTATAGCACAGAGAACAAGTATATTTCAACAAAACAATTCTTTACAATTCCAACAGCAAATATCGTTAACAAGTATTTATATTTTCGAGTTTACGCTGTCGCTGCTGAAAATCTGTTTCCAGGATTGACAGCATTTCAGATATATACACTTGATGATCAAATTTAATCTAATGCTATAAAATGATGTCAGAACCACCATTTATAACCGTTGCGAGAGAATTTTACTGTAATATTTTAGACCCCAACAAAGATACTGGAATTAATCCAATGGCAGAAGCAATCCAAGGTATAGAAAAATTACAATTAAATTATTAAACAGTCTATCATCACTGGAAGATAATAAGATTATTAATTTTATTTGCGTTATGTATATGCGAGGACCACAACTGAAAAAAAGCAATAAGAAACTTTTATATAATAAACAGATACTGTCATCCTGGTGATTGTCTAGAAGAACAAAAGCAGGTTTAAACCCTACTAAAAAAATATTGCTTGGGTTTAATTTTAATAATATAAAATTAATAAATGCAACAGGCCTGTTAAAAGCGCGAGCTTATGGTACAAGAACACTGGAAGAAAGACGAATAAACGAGAATCATAGTCGTCTTGACAATTTAGCGGAAACTAAAATGATAAGATTAAAAAAGAACAAAAGGTTATACGATAGTTTTACAAAACGAGAAATTTTTAAGTAGCTTGGTATGTAATACCACGACAAAGAAACCCATGCTAAAATCGTTAGCATGGCAGTGGATGCTGAGTTAATTATTAAATTGTACCCAAACGCAATTTTACCAATGATACGTACAAAACCAGAATTCGATCCGATTATTGTTAATAAATCTCTAGAGATAATCAAAGATTTTAATAAGGAAATTGATAATTTCAGTGATGATGAGCGAGAAAAGTTTTTTGAAGAAGTCAAACAAACAAAGTTGGAAGAAAACATTGACTCTTATTACGACATAAGTGAAGAAGATGATGTTCCACTTCCAACACTCCAACGCTCTAGACAATTGTCATTACGAAATTATTACAATGAAATTGAAAACATACTCACGAAACCACACGAAAAATTAATGTTAAAAGTAGCTTATGCTATTGGTCTTCTCACAATAGAACGAGACAGACCTAGAAAATCAATGTTAATAAATTTCACAGCCGCATACGCAATTATCAGACAACATCTTGTTCTCAAAAAGTTTACGTTAGATCAAATAATCTTGGTACTCGGATTTGTTGATGAAACAGAAAGAGAATACGGTAATTTGGTGAATGAAACAGATTTTTATGAACGTGAAGTAAAAAACACGTTTGATTCCTGTAGTTGGTTAAAGAAAAATTAGGTACTAACAGATAAACGATAAAAGTGGAGCATCATTAAACCCGTTTTTATAAATAGTATCTGGTGTTCGTCTTTCTTTTTAAACAGCGTGTAAAAAAATTGAGCCTCGACTTGAGACCAAAGAAAAAAAAAACATGCTTGTAAAACAGCAAGTCTCACTTATAAAAAATTATTTGATCAGATACGATCTTATTTGCGAGGCGTAAAATATGATATGGACGATTTAATATGCGAGTTTCGTATTATTGACAGCATGTTAACAGATATTCTGTCAATGAGAGTCTGCAAGTATGAAAAAGATTATCATAAAACATGACTGTAATAGTAGTAATATAAAATGATTGTTTATAGCTCCGAAACCCCCTGCCCCGACAAAAGATATTTTGTCAGAAATATGCTCGGAAAACCTTATCATATGAAATTCATTATATTGAGTTAGGAAAGGCTGGTGAAGAAAATGTCAACATAGAAAGGTTTTGAAGGGGTAGGGGGTTTCGGAGATAGAAACCTCATTTTCATTACTACTCTATCCAACAATAGAAAGAGGGCTTCACTGTGGCTCTTGTGCTAAAGTTTGAACACATCAAACCTGAACAGTTCTTATAATACAGTCTGTTCAGTTTTGTAAAAAAACACGACCATTTGATCATTATATATATATATATATATATATATATATATATATATATATATATATATATATATATATATATATATATATATATATATATATCTGTGGGGGGGTGTTGGTGTGTGTGGGGGGTGTATGTTTGTGTGTGTATATGTGTGTTAGCTGTAACCTCATTATTGCGAGATTTAAACGGAACCATGTTAGGGATAAAACCAGGGGAAGATCTGGAAAGAAAGAGGTACAGGGGAAAGAGGCTTGTAGATGAGGTATTGGCTGGGGAATAGAAGGAGCCGCTCCTAGACTGAGAGCTGATGAGGCCGTGAACATGGTTCAGATAAGGAAAGATCGAATACAGTTATGAATACTTAATTTCACTGGCAAATATTAAATTCTTCAAATTGTTATGGAGAAACAAAATAAGGTAAAAAGAACCGAGTTATACTGGACAAAGGGTTTACTTAATACACAAAAGTATTTAGAAAAAGTCCTACAATGAGAGATGCGATCAGTTGGTTCCAGAGATCGATGCAACAATGTGACAAGTAAACAGCCTAACACAACATTCAAAGAAACGGTCAGATCCAGCCCACAAAAAGAGCAGGAAATCTCTAACTCCTGAGCTAATTCCTCATCAAAGCCTTACAATCAATCCAATACAGAATGTGCTAGACTACGAAAACTAAACAGTGAGCTAATCAAATAATATTTAACAGTATCTAAATAAAATAATTTATGAACCTCTTCAAAATATTTGGATATCTGTAACGCGAATAATCTTGAGATTCCCTGATACCACGACTGGAAAACTTTCCTGGAAGTTCCGTACTCCACTATTTTCATAATTGACGTAAGTCATACGTTTCTAACTTGAAGAACATGACCCATACATGTCTGTCTTCAGAAAATTTTTTAAAGGAAAGCAACTGAGTTCAACTGAATAATAATAATAATAATAATAATAATAATAACATTATTATTATTGTTATTATTATTATTATTATTATTATTATTATTATTATTAAAAAGAAGACGATGAAGAAGAATGGAGGCTTGACAAATACTGCTACTACTACTACTACTACTACTACTAATAATAATAATATTATTATTATTATTATTATTATCATTATTATTATTATTATTATTATTATTAAAAAGATGATGAAGAAGAACGGAGGCTTGACAAATAATAATAATAATAATAATAATAATAATGTTAATAATAATAATAATTTAGTTCTTGTGAACAATCAAGGAATACTTAGATAAATAAAACTTAATATAGAGATTTGCGAAAAAGTGCTTCTGCCTGAAATATTGACAGGACAGGCTGCCTTGTGGATATTTATTTTATTTGTTTGGACCGAATTCACAAAGAGCTCTCAGCTGCAGAATCCAGTATTAGTCCTTAGGTGTATATTCTATATCGGTCCACTTTGATAGTTAGTTAGACTTTCACACCCATCAATTCATGGGACTCTACTAAATGTCAAGATGAGCTGTAATTGTTGGCAAGCGGAACTTTACTCAATGTCTTGTAATTGTTGGAGAGTAGGAACCTACTAAACGTATAGTTGAACTGTAATTGTGGAACTCTGTCTGGACGATTTGTTTAACATGATTAATAAAAGAGCACATCTGGACTACTTGCTTAATATGAACAACAAGTTGGGATACCCTGAATTGTTTGAAAGTCATACTCCAGAAAAGAAAACACGGATGAATGGACAGTAAAACAGACAAAAGCCAAAAATATATTTTAAATGAAGAATCTTGAACAGCAAAAGGTACGACTAAACCACTAATCCGGGTACCATGATTAACGGAGATAAATGATCTGATAGGTATACTCCGGAATAAGAAGCTTGGAGAATGGATGGACGGAAGAATCTAAAAGAAGAAAGGAGCATTGAAACTGAAGAACAGACAAAATCAAAGAACATGTGGACCACTAGCCCAATATGAATATAAAGTTTCACAGTGGTGCCATAAACGGTTCAGACTTCTGCTGCAGCAACGAAAGTGTGAGTAATTGATGCATGGACAGAAAAACGGACAAAAGTATACATATGCTAAAAGTTAAAGATTTGTGAACAGAAAAGACGCATTTGAGTCACAAGTCTAATGAATGTACCACGTTGGACGGGATCGATACTATAAACGGTTTGAGTGTTGGGTACAAGAAACGGACACGAATAAAGGATTGATGGATGTACAGAAAACGGACAAAAATATGAAATATTGAAATTAAAGAATTTCGAATAGCGCACAGAAGATCTGTACCACTAGTATATGTTCGCTGAACTGTTTGAGAGATCTGTCATGGAAACTCTAATGTATAGGAACATATAAACAATCAGACGGCTAGACTGAAATAACGTTTTAAGTATATGGCCAAGCTAATACATCAGGTTAGGGTTTCTGCGCACAATCCTAGATGCAGAATATATAAAAATGCATAAGCACATATATAACTGAAAAAAAATTATTATTCGTATTATAACTGAATATATACACACCATGCACCGTGGCAATACCCGAACGAGCGGAAGAAAATACCCCTCCCCCAAAAAGCGATCGAAAGAATGAATGAATATAAGAAGGACTGGATCAACGAATGGATACTTTTCCTTCGTTGACAAGGATTTCAGACATTATTGGGGGGTGTGGGGGATCAGTAATAAATAAATGAATGAACTTGCAAACAGTATTCAGGCCGTGATAATTTTGTTTGCCGCATTCTGTGATGTGTCTTTTATTTAAAAGTAAAGTGATTCTGTGGTGAACTGTCGTTAAAAACATCTGCAATCTTTCAATTTGAAAATATTACTTTTGCGATTCAGTTTAAAATAACAATATTTGGTGATCTGGAAACTCGATCTGATATCGGTGAGTGAACACTAAATCCGTTACTGTTAGTATAACTTAAGACAATATATGAAACAAAATATTCAAGCAATGCATTAAAATGTATAGATCACAAAACATTATTTTACATTCGTTCTAATGATGGCAAAGCATATAACATATTATATGCACCAAGGATGGCGCTGTAAACAATTTTATTTCCTTGTAACTTGCACGACGGATGTTTTTCCCCTCACCATGTGGAAAGAGAATATTACATCAGGCATAAAAGCTACTGGCTGCTTGAATTAGAAGCTCTTATAATGGCGCGGATTTGTTGGCGTGCAAGTTGTTATTTCCTCTGGGTTGAATTGATACTCAGTCTTCTTTAAATGAGCATCAAATATCGAGGCAATTTTAATGAAGTATTTTTATCCCACTATTTGCAGACCATTATGTCTAAATTAAAAGTCTATTTCTGTAGTAAAATTTCCTCCCAAATCTCATGATTTACTCTTAAAACCAACCAAGATTAGATTGCTTAAACTTGTTGACATTATAATCTTCCTTGATGTAGGCTTGTTTTAATGTTGTGGTTGATTTCATCCCAAACGTGTCGATCATCCACCACTGCAGTGGTGTATTTATTGAACAGTTATTTGAACCATTAAGAACGTTTCTTGGGTAACTCCCAAAATTGAAAACTAATGCAAAGACAAACTATTTCGTTTGAGCCAATGAGAAATCATCCTGAAAAGAAAACTTGATATAACAACTGTTCTGATATCCGAATTATGAACATTTAAAGGGTAATCGCTATATGATTACAAAAGTATCAATTGTACCTAAAAGACAAATACCGCCTACAAGTAATCTTAACGCCATGGTCAAAGATGTGGGGTAATACACGTAAGATTGATTAGTCTTTGCTTCAGAACCAGACGACAATGCAATCGCTGCTGGACGAATCATTCTTCCACAGAAATAAATATACTGCTTTACAAATATGTGTTATTGTGTGTACCTGGAGAACATTGCTATTGCACTCATCGAACGCTGATTTATTGCATGATCTCTTAAGACAGCAACAAAATTTTGCATTTCTTTGACAGTTATGTTCTCACACAAACCTTTTTATTTTCATTTTACTTAACGCTTTTGTTTTGAATGCAATAGCTGAATATTTCCACTGCCGATCTCTCTTGAATACATTATGCTCTTAAATGTCAATCACTTGCCACATCAAATAATTGTTTTTCTATTTTGAAAGATTTTGTTGCTGCTGTTGCTGTCTTAATTACTCGGTGGAAGTAATATAAGTACAAGTTTGAAAGATGGTGCATATTTCAATATTTATTTAATTTGTCATCTCATAAAGATGTTTCATATCCATGTCTTCACAATGAACTGCGTCACAGGACGTGTTAGTTATGTGGTTGTGCAATCATTTTAAGAAAACCCCAGAAATCGTCAACATTTTATAAGTTATTCTCAAATATTTCAAGACTTATTAGCAATACATTTAGGTATCCATAGCGAAAAGAAGAAAGGTAGAATAAGAACTTTTTCTGAAGTAATTACCACAAAACGTCTTCTTGCTATGTCCGACACAAGCACTATTTTATTCTATTACATGCAATCACTAGGAGTCGCATGCGCAGTGATTTTTAAGTCTTGATCAGAGATCGCAAAGGATTGTTTTCTTTGTTTCTTGTTTTCTTGGTTTTGTTTTCTTTGTTCCATGTCCAGGCCTTTCGATTGCATCATCTTACATGGTAAAATTTAAAAGGAAAGAAAAATGAAAAGAAACAATAACTAGTCACAGAAAGAAACCGATTAAAGCCTCTTTGAATGGTTAATTACATTAACTTATGCCGCAAAAGAAGCAATTTTGCATTCATGTGAAAATTTCTGTTTTAGGACATATCCTTCGATAAATTTCTTTCGCATTGCCAATTAAGCTATCTACCGGAATGTATAGGAATCCACCCTGAATCTCATTTTCGGTGTTTGTGTTTGTCCATGATATGTAGGGCAACGACCGCCATCTTGCCACGGCTTCATATACACGATACCATGGACGCCTGGTTTTGAAGTTTAGCGGGAATATTTCAAATATCCCAGCATGTTTTGGAAGGAAAAGCGTATGAGTCATTCCCGCACTGTGGACCCCAACCAGTATGTCAGTCTCACTAATCCACATCAGCTGGTCTTCCATGGGTGTCGAGTCCTTGTCCCTTCCAGAAACAATGGATTCTGGAATGAGGGTCTTAAGCGCTGCTAAGACTTCGCCTTCATTGAAAATTTTCCTCTCAGCATTGCCGTGTCTGTCTCCGATTCTTGGAATATAATTTCTTCTAATAATCAATGTGAGTTTTATCCTTCTGCAATCCAAACTCGAGACAAGGGACTGAATTCCTCTTTGATTCCCCATATCAGAAGTTTAAATTGGACCGGGTGTTCAAAATGTCCTGTCCTCAGAACCGGTCCAAATACTTTTCTCCACGTATTGTCGTATATGAATAATTCAGGATGTCCATCTACAAGTAGGAGTGACACCTCCCCAGGTTTTTTACTGTACAACAGCATCATAATGAATGTATCGAGGCAATGCATCATGTATGCCGAGATGCCATTGACATATAAACCATGTGTGTCGTTGCACCTTAGTGTCCAGAACCCTGGTCGAATTGCCCAGTTACTTTCCTTGTCCAGCTGGGACTTAATTGCTTCTTTGACCGTCTAACCTCCTTTCAAGAAAGTTTGGTTAATATATGTTGTATCGATAATAACATCATGAAGTTCGGCAAATCTGTCGCCGTACAGGACGAGTGAGTTGTCGCATGTTTTCTGTGTATTGTTTGTTTGTGTCCATGTGTATACCATTCCTCGCTTTAGCGTAAAACTAGGATCAAAATATGCATATCGGATCTTGGTTTGAGTGACTGGTTCTGTAATATAGTATTGTCTGAAACTTTCGAAACATCTTTTCGTCCAAATAGCCTTAATTGCAGAGATCCTCGACATTAAGACGCCATTGATGAGTAATTCTTGTATTTTATTTTTCACTATCCGTGCGTACATCAACCCGTCTTGTAGAAGGAGGACTAGTGCCACACATACAAAGACAATGGCCAACATTCGTACTTTCCACTTCATGATTTTCACAGACCGGCTCATCTCTCAGTTCCAGTATTTTTGCCACGTTATTAATCACCAGCCGTCTGTAAAATGAGCAGATATTGTTTAAAAAGTATTAAAAAATACAAGAAAACAGGATCAAATTAAAACAGAAGTGTAAAATAACCAAGAAAACTCCTAACAATTCAGTACAATATATGCAGACCCGGCTAGTTACGTGTGCGAAGTGCGCTATGCACACAGGCGCCGCCAGGCGCCACCGCCGAATAATATGTGCCAACCCTTCTGAAAGGCGCTAAACAAAGGTTTGGAAAGGCGCCAAACATTCATCGCACACAGAAGAAAAACACCACGCGCCGGGCCTGAATATACACTACGACTGAGACGATCACGCCGGATAACTGCTGACGGTTCGAGTATTTCCGGTGTAGTATTAAATTTGAACCCGTTGAATGTTCACTCCACCGGGTCTGCTTTTGATGTTGAAAGTTGACCCAGGGTCAGTTCTTAACGTTGAATTTTGATTTTCACAGTCGTTGAAAACTGAAATCAGCGTTGAATTTTGATCAGATTTCCCGGTCATTTTTTAACGGATATTGTTTTACGTTCCGCATACATGGGTTTATGAATCGTCAAAAAGGAAATGTATAGTATGTATAAAATCAACAAAGAATTGTAATGCAGTACACGCAGTAATGAAATTATAGATATAATTATGTTCCTTTTTTGGAATGGATATAATGTAATTTTGTTTATACTTAGCCTGCTGTATTCCATCAATCATATCAGAAGTACTCAGTTTTCTAGGCATGACAAACTATGTTTGACGATTTATCCCAAATTGTTCAACTATAAATGAACCTCCTCGAGCCTTAACCAAACAAAATCAACTATGGGAATGGACTTAAAAACACGACAAAGCGTTTTTGAAAAACTCAAACAGGATTTAATAAATAGCAAAAAAATTGCGTATTTCGATCCTAATAAGGAAACGCAATTAATGGCAGATGCAACTCCTGTCGGTCTAGGAACGTTATTGACTCGAAAAGGTTATTGTCTACACCAGTAGAGCACTTTCAGGTGTGGAAAAGCGGTATTCACAGGTGGAACGTGAAGCAAAAGTTTGGAGTTGTGAGCACTTCCATCTGCACATGTTTGTTCAAACATGTAAGCTAATCAGTGACCACAAGCCAACTGGAACACATTTTCAACAATCCAAAATCCCTACCCTCTGCAAGGTTTGAGAGACGGCGATTTAGATTACAAGCATATGGTTTCAAAGTAGTTTACAAACTAGGTAAAACAAATGCAGCAGATTACATTTCGCGACACCCAAATCTGGAACTGAATGTTGCAAACAGTCTGAAGTTGCAGAAGCTTGTGTTCAGTTCATATCTGTAAATGCTGAAGGTATCGCGATACCAATTGTTTTTCCATAGACCTCAATGCTATTGTTTGGTGAAATAATTATACTTTCTAGCATACTTCAGCATGCGTATCACACATTGTCATAGAGAACAATGCTAGATTGTCAATTTGACAAGGACAGAACCAGGTACTGTATTGCATTTAAGAGAAATAGCTCTGCAGGACAAAAAACAGGGTTAAGAGTTGCCAGTTAGAACAGATGCAGTTTCAATGATGTGTATGACATTTTTAAAAGCTCATAAAAATACAAAATATAATCTAGATATGAATTAACATAATCTCACATGTTGCCAAGAGACTCAAGATTTTTTAAGCCTGATAGAAACTACAACTCTTACATAATGCACCAATCACAGCTAGTTTTGTTATTTATATCTGAATACAATGTTCCCTTCACCTTAACGACAGAGGGTACTAATTGTAGGGAAAAATTGGAACCAGCCTGGAAATCAGAGAACATAAAATAGAGTATATATGGGTTTGTCTGGTCAGGATTGGTTAATAATGTAAGTTATCTTTTAGGGAAAAACTATCTTTTGAGAGCTTATTCTAGTTGTAAGTGAAAAAGAAAATAGAGCCATTGTTTTGATGATCGAATTTCAGTCCTTTAACAGTCTTGAGTTTGGAACACAAATTACTGAAATTAGCCTCCGACTCTTTGGTTCGGAAGTAAACGCACAAGTTTCAAACACATGCAGGTCCAGAAAATGCTCATATCCTTTCCTCTACACAGAATGTGATATCCAGGTTTCATCTATACTGATAAATATAGGTTTGATCATGACCACCCCGAAATTCTAAGTTATTGAATTGTTAATATCATGGTGTTAACTATGGGAACTAAATTAGTACCGTGAGTCCTTAAGCTATGCCCACCTGAGTATTATGTCAGAGTACAGGCTCTGGACCACTTTTCGTGGGGTCACTTGGCCTTTTTACTACTTTTTCATGGGTAGTCACTCAGTCGCCAGTGTTTCTTGTGAAACAGTACATTTTGATCTTAGGACGATGAATTCGACCGTGAGATCACCATTGTCTTCGTCCTTGAACTTTCCAAGAACCTTTTTATTATTTGCACAGTAAAACGGTTTATCCTTTGGATAATCGCTGGGATCAAAGTATTCTAGGTGATCGTGCATATCTGGGAAAACATCTTCTGTTTGAATCTCATAGATGAATATATCGGTATCCGCCATGAGCAGACTAGCTCGATCTCCGTTCATCGACATGATAAATTGATAATGGAAATCGAGCATGACGATTTTAGAAAGATCGAGTACAGCGTCTCCAGCGGAAATGGGTTTATTCAGTTCAAGCTTGGTTTATCTGGACTTGATCTCGACTAACTCTTCTTCAAAGATTTTCAAGTGCTTGAAGACATCCAATGAGACAAATTTATCACGTCTGTTTCTGCGTTTTCAGGTGTTTTTGATGATCTCTCCGACGACGCTCTTGTTCATGAGTTTGAAGAAATCTCTTTCGAAGTCCGCGTTAACTTTGGTTCGTTGTGATGTATTGACGTCAAAATAACTTTTCATCCACGGAGCATAATTAAGCTTGAGAGCACGATAAATTTTGTCAAGCAACAGTCCGTGTCTCAGCGTCTGATCTAGTAAACGATAGTGCATGATGTTCTTTGTCTTGCTCATGACACTGAGTAGTTTTTTTTTTTTACCTCGATATCTCCAAGGCCAAACTTGTCATTTTGTGCTAGTTGTTCTGGAGAGAGCATCTCATTGGAGACTAATAGTTGTTCAGCACAGAATGGATAATCGTTGTATAGATCGCGTAAGTGTTGTGGGTAGGTAATGTAAACTTCGACAAAATAGCCAGCGTCGTCGACACAACTATCAGCACGTTCCTGCATCAACTGCTCACCAGATATCCAGTGAAATCCACCTGTGGAGATTGTTGGCATCTAGATAAAGGATACATGTGGAAGGTTTATTGGTGATCTGTATTTACTTGTTTGACTCAGCTTCACAATTTATGAGGAAAACAGTATGAAAAAATCGAAGGCAGCCTACATTGTCCAGAGATCTATGCTTGGGTCAGGCATCGGATATATATATATATATATATATATATATATATATATATATGTGTGTGTGTGTGTGTGTGTGTGTGTGTGTGTGTGTGTGTGTGTCATTCATGTCCGGTTTGTGAACTTGCAGACTGAACTTCACCATCAAATTACCTCCCTTTAAATCCAAACATCAAATACCAAACACATCGCAAAACAAGAAGATGCAAAGCTAGTGCTTATTACTGTCCCGTTATTTTCATTTTTAGGTCATACGTGTGAGTCAACAATGGTGGGAAACGTAAGATGCAATCGTGATGTAGATGATCAAAAAAGCAAATATACGCAAGACACTTCATGCCTAAGACGTACATGAAACTAGAGTTGAACCAAACCTGTGTAATTATCGTACATGAATGCAAAGTCAAAATGTCATGTTTTCGGTGAGGATTCACGCTTGTAAAGCTATTTAATGGAAGCACTTAATATGCAACATTTGTAATAATAAATGAACTAGATGTAATTATTTTGCCAATTAGAAAGTGGATTTTCCTGTCAGTATAATCGTACTAGGATGTGCACCGAAAAATAAAGATCTAAACCTGTTTGACCCTGAATTTCACTATATTGAGTGCATATATATATATATATATATATATATATATATATATATATATATATATATATATAGAGAGAGAGAGAGAGAGAGAGAGAGAGAGAGAGAGAGAGAGAGAGAGAGAGCATGTAACAGAGATATTACAGAGAGAGAGAGAGAGAGAGAGAGAGAGAGAGAGTTAAGTACCGCTGTTCACGCGTCATTTTGATATAAGTATCTTTAATGAGACAAGGTTTGATGAGCTACTGAAAAAAACTACCCAGATCAGGTCAGAATCCCAGCTGTCGAAAAGCGCTTATCGTCGCAAATAATGAAAAAGGCTAAAGCAAAATAACACCCCGGATTCACGCTCCGTGACAGAAGAAATAAACTATCATTAGATTGTGCTTACTGCTAGATAAAATGATTTCTGAATGTTAAAGCAGTTAAAACTTAACGTACCTCCATAACCATCTATTGAGTGTGTATGAGTTGATCTCATAATGTACCTAGATAACCATCTAATGAGTATGTACGAGTTGATCTCATAATGTACTTCCATAACCATCTCTTGAGTATGTATGAGTTGGTCTCATAATGTACCTCCATAACCATCTATTGAATATGTATGAGTTGATCTCATATTGTACCTCCATAACCATCTATTGAGTATGTATGAGTTGATCTCATATTGTACCTCCATAACCATCTATTGATTATGTATGAGTTGATCTCGTAATGTACCTCCATAACCATCTATTGAGTATGTATGAGTTGATCTCACAGTCAACGATTTTCTTTCATGTACCTACATAACCATCTATTGTATATGTATGAGTTAATCTCACAGTCAACGATTTTCTTTAATGTATCTCCATAACCATCTATTGAGTATGTATGAGTTGATCTCATAATGTACCTACATAACCGTCTATTGAGTATGTATGCGTTAATCTCACAGTCAACGATTTTCGTTAATGTACTTTCCTCTTTCATTCAAGTATAGCTTCGATTCAATCTCGAACGAAAAACGTTCACACTTTGTTGTTCTTTTCCACCCAAGGACAATATCTTTATTGCAGATTTGACTCGATTAGAAATTGTATTATATGTGTGTAAATTGTAAAGTATTTTTGTTTGTGGGATATATATATATATATATATATATATATATATATATATATATATATATATATATATATATATATATATATATATATAGAGAGAGAGAGAGAGAGAGAGAGAGAGAGAGAGAGAGAGAGAGAGAGAGAGAGAGAATACAAATCTTATGGCGAATAACAGTCCTTTTAAGTGCACTGGATCCAGCAAGGGATCACGTGTGTCAGGGATTAATTAAGATAAATGCAATAAACTGACAACGAACAATACAAAATTAGTAGGACCGCGCCGGTGGCCTGGTGGTTAGAGCGTCCGCCTCAGATGCGGGAGGTCTTGGGTTCGAACCCCGGCCGAGTCATACCAAAAGACTTTAAGACATGGTACTAACAGCTGCCTCGCTTGGCATCCAGCATTAAGCGGTTTGTGTTAGGACTGGTCGGCCTGGTGTCAGGATAATGTGACTGGGTGGGACATCATGCCACATGTCTGCGGCATGATGCCCCAGTGCATGACATCACTATAAACAGTCACACTGCAGACATCGTAGCGATATGGCTGAAAACGTTTTAAAGCTACGTTAAAAATCTAAATCACACACACACAAACCACACACACACACACACACACAAATCACACACAAAACTAGTATCTAACTAGTCTGAGCGCTTTCGACTCTGAATGAGTCTTTTTCAAAGGCAAATACAAAACATAGACACAACAAACAAATAAAAGAGAAAAACGGTTGTGCTTGCAAACTTTTACATGACTATATATATATATATATATATATATATATATATATATATATATATATATATATATATATATATATATATAGCGTGCCAACGTGAGCAAACACATATTAATAAGAACAATACCAATCTATTAGGAAGTATGATTCTGCTGGTCACCGGTAAATTGAAAATTTTTATAAGTACGCCCATTAAGAAAGAATCATGACGAAGTCCGCATATGTGAGAGAGGGAGAGAGAGAGAGGGAGATTTGGAGAGAGAAATGGGGATAGAGACAAGTACGATACCTTCAGACTTAGGTTCTCAGCTATAATTCAGGAAGGCGAGGAATTGTAGCTTTCTAACATCTTTAACATAGATAATACGTCTCCTTTTAAAGAAGGGTGAAAAAGGTTTCAGATTATTACAAATATTAAAAGTTAATTCATCATTTAGTAATCGCTTATGCAATTTCACCGTTTAATGCAAATTCACAGTCAACGACTTTCTTAAATGCATTTTCTTCCTTGATTCCACCTCGTTTGAAGAATTATTTAATACAATTATTATTGTGTATTTCTCATTATCGCAGTCAACAAATTTCTTAAATACATTTTCTTCTTTGCCCACAATATCCAACGGTTTATTATCAGTGTGCGTTCTTTGTTTGTTGTGATAGTTTCTTCTGTCCGTGTAAACATGTCATCGTCACTCATGATGTTCATTGTCTCTATTCTCGTCAACACCAACGTGAATTCCTAGTCTACCCTGGCTATTTGCATAAAGATTCCCTCCTCGACCATGATGTTCTACTGTCCATATTCTTCATGATTGCTGAAAATAATAAATGAGTTTCGTGTAAAGTATGGTACATTCTATCAGTCTCAAAACGTGTGTTAAATTCTTAAGTCAAATGTAACAAACATAGTTTATATAGAATGATTATTATGAAACAAATAATAGAATCCAAGTAAAGCAAATTCAATAACGATACCCCCCAAGAAATCAGTTTCAGGTTTCTTTTGGAATTTATTGTCGCCATCTATAAATTGTTCTTAATAGCATCAACTTACGCACACTGACGACAGCCCAATGCATGTTTTGAAAATAGACCTACTCAATAAAGTTCGTCATGCGATTCCGTCTACACATGAATGAACTGTATGAAGTAGCTATTAGCAATTAACAACTGATACATCACCCAGGGAACGGATAATAATAATGTGCGTCCTCGTTTGCATTGCAAAATTTTATATTCCTTAGAATTGATCATGCAGTATCCGCCTAGACAAGCTATCATTTGTTAGAAACTGTATTTCTTTTCAATCCAATACAGCCTGAACAAATTTCCTAGATACAGGGTTCCTACCCGAGTCCTCGATATCCACCAAGTGCAAGAATATGTGTGTAGATCATGATATAAAATATGGCTTTATCCAGATTTTAATTATATTCTATTTTAGCTAGATAAACATATAAAATAATTTATTTGAATGTACAATATTTCCACAGACTTAGTCACTGTGGTGTACATTAGTTCATCCAATATATCATTTAATAGTGCTTCAGTACAGTCGCAATATCAAAAACCCAGTAGTTTCTGCCTGTGCAATGATCGTGGGGGGTAATGGAATCACCCCTTTCGACTTTATACTCATAGTACCTCACCGGAGTTTACAATTGTGTCAATTCATAGACAGTCACCTAACATGAACATGAAATATCCACTTCGTATCCGTACACGCATGACTGGAAAGTTCTTTAATGCAGCCTTTAATATATATATATGTGTGTGTGTGTGTGTGTGTGTGTGTGAGCAGCAGAGAGGGTGAACCCTACAAAGTTGTAGAGACCTTATTTTACAAAAATAAAGGTTCCTACGAAGCTGAAAAATACGTCAATAACGTTTAAACCAAAAAATTCTCTAATTGGGCAAGATTATTTTTGACTTTTTTGTTTTTTTATGTTATAATGCGACTCGTTTACTTGTCTGGTCACTCAATTTTTGTCGTTCACCCTCTCTGCTGCTATGAATTAAACAGCCAGTATAGATATTATTAATAAATGAGTATCGGAGAACCACATTCAGCTAGATTAGCTCGAGAGCGACTAGAGGCAATTAGAAAATATTTACCTGTTCGTGATTTAGTTAAACAACAACTACAATCTCGTCAGGAATCTCAAGTTGAATTTGAAGAGGATACAAAACAATTATTTAAACCTATCACTGAGACTACTAATGGCATTCTACCTGTGTTAGAGAAAACCGCTGAAGCAACTGGAAAAATAGCAGAAAGAACAAAACAGACAAAAAGAATTTTACGTGGACTTCCAGCCGAAATAGCTGCTGCGATGCCAGTCCCGGAAATACCTGAGGATGAAGATCAACCTGAAGGCGCTGAAGCACCAGCCCCCGAACAAAAGAGTCATGCAATAAGTACTGCTGAACTGATAAATAAATTTAATGAAGAAACTATTAAGGTAATTAATAACTTGAACCTAAAACAATTAGCTGAGTTTGCTTTGGATGGTTTTAGTCAAAGAGGTAAATTAATGAAACCTGAACACGATAAAGATATTAAAAACAGTAAACAATGGAAAAATATTTATATCGCATACGTATGAATGTTGAACAAGCTAGAGACGATGATCCATTATATCAGAAATATATTGAGGAAATTAATAATTTAATTCAATTAAGAAAAGAGGAGAGAAAACAAAGTAAAGAACAAAAGAAACAAAAACCTCCAAAACAACAACAAAAAGCACCAAAACCATTTGAGCAATCACTTCATGATTATCCAGTATCACCGAAACCAAAAAAATCATCCTTAGAAAAAATTAAGGATATATTTACAAGATCACCAAAAACATCACCAAAACCAAAAACATTACCGGAACCAAAAGAAGAAACTGAGGAAGAAGTATTTTATGATACTCCTGGCTCAACTGGAAGTGGTTTAGGAAGTGGCCTTATTACATGTCCCAATAACGCCCTTGCTGATGTTGATCGATTAGAAATCCTCATCGGGGGAAAACGAGCTGGTAATAATTCCCCAGAAATCATCAATGAAGCAGCTGATATTTGTAAACGATTATTTACAGGTGGAATTATGGATATTAATGTATATCGGTCCCTCATTAATGAAATCGCCGATGACTACTATAGTGACTAAGTCACTGGATTGAGTATGTAATTAAATACAGCTACTATAATAAAATGATCATACATAGTACTCAACGTGGACCAACCATGGTCAGGGCGGTAAATTCTCGATTACCAGTATACAAAACAATCTACGGAGATGGACTAGGTGATGTTGTTCAGGGTCTATTTAGAAGGATAGCACCAAAAGCAATACCGATTGCAAAGCAACTATCAATGAAAGCCATTGATGTTGTTCGTGAAAAGGGTATTGGTGCCGTTGGCAATATTGCTAGTAAAGCATTCTCGGCGATCAAAGATAGACTAACACGATTAATACGCAGACCTGCGGTCCGACCTCAACCTGTAAAATTACCTAGCACTGAAGTAATGCCTGCAAATATTAGTAAAATAATAAACCAAGCTGCTAATCAAAAACTAGCAGAGTTGGCTGATGTACCATTATCAGAAAAAGAAAAAAATATAACCGCTAGTCTGATAGCAGGAAGTGGTCTCACTTCTCGAAGTGGTCTTCGTGTTAGACGATAGCAAATATAATAAAGATGTTTAAACGCATATCTGATCCAGCGTTCGACATGGATGCACCAGTACTCAAGGATGAGTCTGTGCGTGATTATCAATATTATTCTTATGACGCACGACTGCCAAATCAGCGTGAACGAATTGAACTACAGGTTCAAGATACAAGTAGGTATTTCTTACCAGCTGAGGCATTTATTGAAGTCGAAGGTGGAATTTTAAAAACAGATATTAGTGTTGGTTTTGTTAATAACGATATTATGGCGTTATTTGATAGCGCTACGTACATGATTGCCGGAAAAAATATTGAATCAATTCAGAAGGACTTTGACGTTGCTACAACGATACTTGGTCTTGCAAGATACAGCGACGATTATTCAAGATCGGCTGGACCATCAATGATGTTTGCAAAGGATACTTCTAACCACGCTGATTATAAAAACGTAACATTAAATGCAGCGAATGTAGTTACAGATATGAATGGAAATTTCAACTTAGGATTTGCAGCACGTCGAGCGATGTTGAAAGATGGAAATAGAAGATTTTCATGTGTAATTCCACTGTCACATATTTTTGGATTCTGTAGAAATGTCAGAAAAGTCATTTTCTGAGCTAAACATACAGTTGTACTCGTACGAAAGGCTACAGACGATGATGCAATATGGCGATCTGCTGGTGATGCTGGTAAAGTAATACTAACAAAACTTTCATTGTGGATGCCAGTGATGACTCCGTCAATATCTGAAGAAGACCGGTTGTTATCTTTTATGAGTCAAGGTGGTAAATCAACGTTATCATGGTTGACAGTGACCACAGATGCTGTGCAGAGCGCTGTTAATGGTTTATTCACATGGCAAATGGCTTCTCAGCAGGGTGTTTCTGCACCACGGCATATTTTTATTGCATTACAGAATAATGCACGGGTAAATGATCAAACGCGTAGTCACATGATATTTGATAGACTCGGTGTTTCTGAAGTTTCATTAAGGATAAATGGACATCAAGAACCATCCGAGGATATTTTGCTAAATTTTGATCAAAATCATGTAGCACGTGCATATCATCGTCTGATGACGTTCATGGGACGTGACCAAAATATTGATACTGGTTTACAAATATCACAGTTAGATTTTACAACCTTATATCCGATTTATTACTTTTCGCTTGAACATTTAGATTTAACCAGACAATTAGTAGTTGATATACATTTTCGAGCTCGTGTTAATAGAGATGCTGCAATTATTGCAAATTATAGAGCAATAGCCGTTATACTCAGCGATAAGACGATGTTACTTGAAGGTGTTGGTGGACGAATGAGAGTCGTTGATGCTCCAGTAGAAAATATGTAATTAGATCACCTGATTTAAAATCAGGATAATAATTATAATGTCATACAATCACGTTAGTGTTACCCTGACACCTGGTCAGATTAAAAGACTACAATCAGCATCAAAAAATAACTGTGGAATAAAAATATCGCTAAAGCGAGAACAGATGAGCGGTTCAAATAAATTATCGTTGACCGAGCGTCAATTCAGAAGCTTCAATGAAGCCAAAAGATCAAATAAAGGTATAAAACTTAATCTTTCTGCGGGCGCCATCAAAGACATCGCTAAGACGGGTGGTATATTTCCACTTCTCGCAGCTATACCAGCTTTAATAGCAGCTGCAGTCCCAGCTGTTGCAAAAGCAGCTGCATTAGGTGCTGTTGGAACTGCTGCTGGATTGACATTAAAGAAAGCAACAGGAAAGGGAATTAAAAAAAAGGGAAAAGGTCTCAGATTGCCAGGGACTCCACATTCATGGTACGGAAAGGGTCTAAGACTTCCCGGGACAGTTTACTGATATCGCCTATGTCCAATTTTGATTTACTCAATGCTGCTAAAAAAACTAAAAATAAAAAACTTCAGAGATGTTTTCATGCGCGATCAACTACCTAAAATCGCTAGCGATTTAGAAACTGGTATTATCAATCTCGATAAAAATTCTGGACCAGGCACGCATTGGGTTGGATATGCAATTGATCCACGTGGAACTATTTACTTTGATTCATATAGATTAGCGCCACCAAAAGAATTTCTTTATTATGTCAGCAATAATACTGCTCCAATCTGGCATTCAACGTTACCAACACAAACATTAACTGATCCACCAATATGTGGTCGTGAAGTACTTAATTTACTTGAT
>JAECUM010016368.1:0-74287 GCA_016617855.1 Megalonaias nervosa
TATATATATATATATAATTTCATAGCTAATATTTTCATTAATCCGACTATTTCATGTAAAATGGGTATTCATGAATTTATGTTCACGTGTTACATTTTTAAGTTTGTCATTGTCAAAAAATACTCAAAGACTATCGATAGGATGCAATAAAACAGATTGCACGAGAGTACTTTTGCCTATATAAGTAGTTCCGTCATTCCTTTCCGTCAGTCGCAGCGCATGATAATAGAAAATATTTTTATTTTTTTTTGCAGTTTATGTGCTCTTTGGATTAAGAATACTTAAAGTATGTGCTCCTTTTCCCTTTAGATTAAGAACCCGTATTTCATTCACAATTTGCAACTACTAGTTTGGGCGCATACTGATGTTATTGATCAATGGCCACCACTTTTTTGACCATAGAAACATCGACTTTTCTAGGGGAAAGAATAAGAGTCGATTCAAGAGTCCTTTTAGCAAAAGAAAGTACCGTATATACTCACTTATAAGATGAGTCAAATTTCAAGCAACAAAGATCCTGATCTGCCATAGCATAAATGCTCCTGCAGACTAGGGTATATGTTGTTTGTTCTACTGATTACTCCTAACAAACTGCACATTGTGCGACGGCAGATCTGGGTCTGTACAGTTTGCAATTGGATTCAACTTATAAGAGCGCATAAACGTGAAGGAAGCCGTTAAAGCCGACTATAAAATAACACAAAGCTTCTGTTCATTGTTAGAGATTACAGGCTTACGCTACACAGTGAAACTGGCTAATACAAATATATTTAATTCTGATTAACTACCGTCATTTTGAAATTTTCTCACATAAGACTTTGATCGTAGAAACATAAAAAGATGAGTCATGAATGTTAATACAATTAAGACTTGAAGTCAAAATTAACTTATGATGTAATGTTTGCCACAGCTTGAAGATTGCACTTCACTTGTAATGTGAAATATCGGCAGTCTTCAAGACAATTTGCACCACAAATTGAATATGGTCTGTTCGCGCGTTTAGATCTATTATGCACGTCAATAAAGGAGCTGAAATTAGCTTTGGGAGTCCACGAGAATATCTCTGCGGACTCAAAACTGGTTTTAACGTAGTACTGAGACATCGCCGTTGAGACCTCTTGTCCGAAGACGGTTGCTGCTTAGCAATGATTTTGGCAAGCTCTTGACAAGCGTTAAGTGAAATTGATCTTTGTATTAATACAAAGCTGGATATCGATACAAAATTGGAACCAGTCTCGAGTCCAGTATAAAGAGAATCGATTGAAGTCAAAGTGGACACTGATGCACAAGCTGAAAGATCAGATGTTCTTGTTTACCTTTCTTGACAGCCCATATATTTATCAAGATAGATTACAAGAAGATTTGTAACAAGCGGCTATAATGAAAATTGTTAATATTAGAAATGCATGTTTTAAGAGTTCAACACATAACATGAGCTTCAAATAAGATATTATCCCGTAGATTTCTAGACTGCATTGAAATTTATCATACTTTGCAAATTTTTAGTGACATTATATACATGAAAACAAATGATAGCAATAAAGCAGGATGAGACGTACACCAGTTAACATTCATCGTCATAGTTACCGTAAACTGCTTACGTAAAACATTTAAAGATTTCCCCATTAGTTTCTCTCTGAGATGGCAACACCATGTGCAATCTTGTATTCAATGAAAATGTCACATATAACGGATTTTAAGGAAGATTTCTTAAATAAGTGATGTGCACGATGGCGCAGGTCAGAGTGTACCGGAATAGAAATCAACCCGAGCTTCTAGTTTCATGTTGTTGTTGTTAGTTGTTCCATAATTGGCTTATGCAGATAGATAACTAATCAGCAAACCAGTCATGCAGCAATCAGCTGATTATCAATTGAGCCTGAACTTTAAAACCCATTTAGTTAGCTTGTTTTTCCCCTTAGGGTTAGCTTAGTAGTACCTCTCTAAGAGAATCACATATGTTCAAATGCTAATCGAGTTACATTAACATTGAAGGTTTCGACTTCTGCCCGAAGACCAAAAGTGTTTGGGTCGTGGATTTATTATTTCTTGTCATAAATATTCACATTAAGCATAGAGTCAATAGTTGGTGAGTCAGACTTGACCACTGTTTTCTACAGTTTCCTTGATTCCGCAATTAAGTGACGAAATACTTCTCTACTGTGTATATAAAAACTAAAGTACTCATTCATTTAAAAAATACTTTTAGTTTAACAAGATATATCTTAACTTGACTATATTTACATGACCTATAATTTAGTCAGTATTCGTTAAAGCGATTGCAGATAGCGTACTGTTATGTATATTTAATTTGCATTGTTTATTTTTTTTTTATTAAATTTTTGCTGTATTCTTTACTATATGATATTGATAATATAACATTCTATGTTGGACTTGATCTTGTCCAAAAATCAAGTTAATTTTCTTCTTAACCTGAATCATTGATGTTTTTCTTAATTCTGTAAAACAACTAATACATAGCTTAAATATTCTCTGAATATATGGGTTTAATATTAGGATCATTATTAATAGAAGTAAACATATTTATTTAGATCTGATTGAAAGTTATTAGAATTCCCATATAAATATTCATGGCCTACCTGATATATTCCACATTCTATATTATAATTTTAATAACAGACCTTCTAATTATAACTAAGATTTTATTTTGTAAAATATTAAGAAGCTTCAAGCTTTGCATTAGGTAATAGACCCTTTTAGAAAATGCTAATTGTGACCTGAGGTCAAGTAAAGGACCACATAATCTTGTTCTTCTAGTAATTATTCATTCGTGCTTTAAGATCTTATCAAAAATAGTTGCATTATTGTTTTGTCCAGAAGTTCATTTAAGTCGGAATTTTGTATTTTAATTATTTATTCACCGGAAATAGCATTCTTGGAAATAGAGACTTGAATTTATACTGAAATTTCAAATAAGGATTTAATTCTTGGATTGTATTATTGTGATCTAACAAGAGACTGTTGGTACTTCACCACAACAAGGGCCACCACAGGTACGTCAAAACTTTCAGCTTTGGATTTAATTTGGATTTCCACTAACGTTTATTCAGAACTTTAATCATTAGGACTTGGGTCTGTAACTCTAGAATTATTTGGGATTTAATTCGATGCACCGCAAGTTCGTTTTTACATTTTCACTTTGCATTCTAGGTGTTACGTGTAGGCTCGTACAAAAATAACAAGAGAAAAGAGTGAAGCCAACAAGCTTTGTATATTTTAACAAAATAATTTATTTCCCTAGAAAACAATGTAAAAATTGGAAATAGGACTTACGGTTTGTGAATATAATCCAAAATTTAATCCTAAGATTGAAAAATACAAGTCCTATCATAAACAGTTCTAATAGAATCCGGGTTCGAATCTCGATGAAATTCTAATATGGAGGCGATGACGTCAGATTAGGTCGTTGTACTGGTGGTAACAGATCCTCGATTGAATCACAGTTTATAATGTTTCCGTTAAACTCCAGAATAAATTTCCACTGAATTTCTTTGTCCCAGAACTTTTTATAAAAAAGTACACTTGTTTAGTCTTCTAGAGAAAAAATTATTAAATCCAAATAACAGATGAAAAACAAAATGGCAACAACAATCAGAAACACCTTGTTCCCTCAAGGTGTTAAGAACGACTGACTGAAAAGCTCTCAGAATGGTATTAAACCGAACTAAAACATCATCCCATTCTCGCGTGAAAGGTCACGTGGTCTCTTAACACTTGAACAACGCATTAGAAAAAATGAAATTTGTCACGTAGCTAGAACAGCCCTATCTAAGAAGCAAATTCTCACGCTGGAAATATATAAAAAGAGAAAGACTAACATGCCGGCCGAAATGACCTTGGAAATAGCCAATCGTCATCACTCGATGTTTACAAACTCTATGGACCAAAGTGAGCTAAAATAGTGCTAATGCAATATCTTTTACGTTCTATACAAACTGAATTTACTGAAAAATATCGAATAAAAATAATCATTGCAATAAAATGTAATCAAACAAAAATAAAATAATTTTTTTAAAACTAATACACAAGCAATTTAATTACATATACGTAACACTTCGCCCCATAAAGGAAAAGAAAGATTTATATAATAAAGCTTTCTTTTTACCATATGTAAATTATACATGAGGTAAAATAAAATTACAGAAGAAAACTCTTATGAATCATATAAAGTGTATCTGAAATAATAGTTCTATACATGGGAAAGTGCATCTGCAATCAAATTGTCTTTTCCTTTGATGTGCCTGATATTAAGATTTTATTCTTGCAAAAAGAAACTCCACTTTAATAATCTTTGATTTTTATTTTTTATCTTGTCGATGAAAATAAGGGGGTTGTGATCACTAAACACAACAACCGGAGAAGGAGCTGAACTAATGTAAACTTCAAAATGCTGTAATGCCAATATTAAAGCCAAACATTCCTTCTCAATTGTTAAGTAATTCCTTTGGTGCTTATTTAATTTCTTAGAGAAATAGCACACTGGGTGATCAACACCATTTCTATCTTCTTGAATCAATACTGCTCCAACCCCAACATCACTTGCATCCACACATAATTTAAAAGATTGATTGAAATTTGGAGCTGTGAGAACCGGCGCACTTTCGAGTATGGCCTTTAATCTATCAAGAACTTCCTGACATTTTTCAGTCCAAAGAAACTTGTTTTTCTTACTTAAAAAGTTTGTCAGGGGTTCAGCAATATTAGAAAAATTGGGACAAAACTTTCCAGAGTATCCGGCCACACCCAAAAATCGCATCAATTGCTTTTTACTGACAGGCACAGGAAAATCAGAGATAGCCTTGACCTTAGCATCTATAGGTTTAACTTGACCATGTCCCACAATATGTCCTAGAAACGTTACACAAGCACGACAGAACTCACTTTTAGATAAATTGATTGTCAAATTTGCATCAGTGAGTCTGTCAAAGAATTTCCCAATTGTGGCTAGATGTTCTTTCCAGGTGTCGTTGTAGATGATGACATCATCGATGTAAGCATCACAATTATCCAGACCAGAGGTAATCATATTCATCAAGCGCTGAAAAGTACTTGGGGAACCCTTCATCATAAAAACGGCATTACTTTAATTTGATAGAGTCCATCTAGAGTCACAAATACTGAACTTTCCTTTACTCTTTCCGTTAGTGGAATTTGCCAAAATCCTTTCAGAAGTTCAAATTTGTTGACGTACTTGGCATTTCCAATTTTATCAATACAATCATCGATTCTTGGTAATGGAAATAAATCTGTTTTTGTCACACTGTTTACCTTCCTATAATCAGTGCACATACGGAAACTTTTATCCGATTTTGGAACAAGTATACATGGTGAACTCCAATCACTTTTACTGGGCTCTATGAAGTCGTTCTCCAGCAAATACTGAATTTCCTTTTTCAAATATTCCTGTTTGAGAGGGTTCATCCTGTATGGGTGTTGTTTCACAGGTTTTGAATCTACAATTTCAACGTCATGAAAATTTTTTGTTGTCCTCGTAGGAATATCTGGAAACAAGTGCTCACATTCGAATAATAACTGCTTAAGTTCATTCCTTTCTTGTTGTTGTAAATGTAAAATTTTCTGGTCCAGATTATTCATAGTATCCGAATTCCGAAGATCTGTTGCTCCAAGATCAACAGAGTCCAATTGAATTTCTTCACTTAAGTCCTCAGTTTGTGGGAGAGGTACAGCTAAATTAATTGCATGATTTACTTGGTTATCTCTTACAATATACTAGTACTCCATTAATTTATTTATATCAGAGTACTATTATTATAATTTAACTCATTCACTTTTTTCTTTATTTTGTAAGGGCCGTCAAATCTAATTTGAAGAAAATTTTGAAGAATGAGCAAGAGAGAATGAACTCTATCAAATGGTCCCTCAATTAAAGTTCTGTGAAACCACAATTTCACTTTTGAATTGAATTGCTGAGTCCCAAATTCAAGCATAACAAGCTGGAAAATTCCCGACAGAAAATTTGACCTCTGATCTGATTGGACAGATTTGGGAAGGCCAAATTGAGTAAAAAAAAAACAAAAAAACAAACTTTATCAAAGCTTTTATTATGGTTTTGGTTTTAATATTCCTCAAAGGAATTGCCTCTGGAAATCTTGTTGACGCACACATAATGGTCAACAAATATTGGTTGCCTGACTTGGTCTTAGGTAAGAGATCAACACAAGATCAACACAATCTACCATAATTCTGCTAAATGGTCCGTCAAATGCAGGAATAGGTTGCAGATGAGCCTTAGGTATCTTCTGATTGGGTTTTCCTACCATTTGACAAGTATGACAAGATCTACAAAATTTACAAACATCACTTTTAATTTTTGGCCAATTAAAGTGAGTCAAGATCTTGTTATAAGTTTTATTTATCTCTAAATGACCAGCCAGAGGAGTGTCATGGGCCAAACTAAGCATTTCCTGTCTGTAAGGTTTTAGAACTACAATCTGATTGTTCACTGACCATTCGTCATTATCAGGTACCTGGGGAGGTCTCCATTTTCTCATAAGAATTCCATTTTTAATGAAATAACAGACAGGTACTTCAGTGGCTTCAGTTTCACTAATCGCCCTCTGAAACAAACAGGAGATATCAGGATCTTTTTCCTGTTCGACGACAAGTGATTGTCGTTTATCACCTTGATTAGATAAAAGAGACTGAGTATTTAAAAGAGGATCACTGTGATCAATACCTTTTGACTGATTCAAATTAGGAGTAAAAGTGACCTCATCAAAAGCCTGACCAATACATGTATCAGCTAAAGGAATATTTTCCTTATGAAAATCATTCTCAAGAGCTTTCTTTGACAAAGTTCTAGTAACTGCACAAGCTGGATATAACTCAGGGTATTCTTTTTCAATAGGATCAACTTTCTTATCCAAAGAAGGCTTGTCAGTTACAAGTGGATTAACCACAACCTTGTCCCCAGCTAGGTCGTTGCCTAACAACAAATGAATGCCCTCAACGGGTAAATTATACACTATTCCGACTGTCACAGGTCCTGAAACTAAGTCTGATGACAAATTTACAGAATGGAGAGGAACATTAACAAAGCCGCACTCTACTCCCTGAATGAGAACACTCTCATTAGAACAGGACCTCTCAGAAAAAAGGCAAAGTACCTAATAATAAAAGACTCTGAGAAGCTCCTGTATCCCTTAAAATTTTAATAAGGATAGGATTGGCCAAATCACCCAAGAGTGATATAGAACCCTTTGACATGAATGGTTCATAATTCTCCATAATAAAATCAGACTGGGGTTTATTAGATCCAACAAATGTATTGCTTTCAATACATGGCTGTGACCTTGACCTCTTAGAAATAAGAGCATTTGGGATAGATCTATCTTGATTCTGATGCCTAGATTTCAATTTGAAGCAATCAGAAATGACGTGTCCTTTTTGTCTTGCAATAGGTACACGTAGGAATAGACAAGGATTTTGAATCAAGTTTATCAGAAGCTTCATTTTTAGAAGTTGTACCAGATTGAGATTTAGGAGGAGTTGTATTGGGCTGAAATACCTTTCTACCAGTAGACTGCTGAGTGAATGATATGCATACAACAGGAAATTTATGAGTTAAGGAATATTCATCAGCAGCAAGAGTAACATTTCGAAGGTTTCGATCTTATGCTCTTCAAGATGATTCTGAATGTCATTAGGGACACAGTTTTTGAACTCTTCAAGTAACACAAGTTGTTCGAGACTTTCATAATCATGTTCAACTTTCTTAGCCAAGCACCATCTCTTAAATAACTGCTCTTTTTCTCTGGCAAATTCAACATAAGTTTGTCCAGCTTCTTTTTTATATTTTTTGAATTTTTGCTGATAAGCCTCAGGGACTAACGCATAACCCCTTAAGATGCACTCCTTAACCAAATCATAGTCAGAACTTTGTTGAACTGACAGGGATGCATAGATATCTCGGGCTTTGCCAAAAATTACACATTGCAATAACGGAGTCCAATGCTCCTTTGGCCATTTCAAATTTTCAGCAACTTTTTCAAAATAAATAAAATATTTGTCTACTTCTTTTTCTCTAAAAGGGGGCACTAATCTGATATTTCTTGTAATGTCAAAACTTGAATTTGTATGTGAAGTGAGGTCATGCTTTTCACTTGCCAGTTCAAATTGTTTCATTTTAATTTGAAATTCCCTTTCATCCATCTCTTTTTCAAATTGTAACTGTTTATCTTTCTCTCTCTCTCTCTCTCTCTCTCTCTCTCTCTCTCTCTCTCTCTCTCTCCTCTTTCTCAAATTGTAATTGTTTATCTTTCTCCCTCTTCTGTCTCTCTCTCTCCTCTTTTTCAAATTGTAATTTCATTTGTTTATCATTCTCTCTCTCTCTCTCTCTCTCTCTCTCTCTCTCTCTCCTTCTCTTCAGATTGGAATTTAATTTGTTTATCATTCTCTCTTTCCTATCTCTCTTTCTCCTTCTCTTCAAATTGCAATTGCAATTGCTTCTCTTCAAATTGCAACCGCAATTGTTTCTCTCTCTCTTCTAATTGCATCTTTTCTTTCTCCCTTTCCTCTTTCTGAAGCTCGAGCTTCCTTAACTCCAATTCCATCTTGTATTTCATTTTAATTCCATTACTTTTATGTCAGAGTCTGATACCGACTTACTGACCGAAGCCAAAACACTTTTATCAAGAACATTCTTCTCTACCAAATATTGAATCAAAATATTTTTAATTTCTTGTTTCGTTAAAGAAGATTTTGCTTCAGAAAGATCGTACTTTCTGGCAAGTTCAAGCAACTCATCTTTTTTCAGACTATTCAACTGCTCCTGAGTAGGACTAGAAAGAAAAGTCTCCACTTTTAATGACATTGTGAATGAAAGCCTGTTGTTTTCACTAAAGATTTCAAACAAAATATAAAATAGTACTTGGGATTTAAAAACATGGGGAATTTAAATTTCAGAAAACAATTTTCTGAAATATTTTAGCCAAAATTCAAATATCCCAAGGACAAGCAACCCAATTTTCTCCTGTTACGTGTAGGCTCGTACAAATATAGCAAGAGAAAAGAGTAAAGCTAACAAGCTTTGTATATTTTAACAAAATAATTTATTTCCCTAGAAAACAATGTAAAAATTGGAAATAGAACTTACGGTTGTGAATATAATCCAAAATTTAATCCTAAGATTGAAAAATACAAGTCCTGTCACTAAACAGTTCTAATAGAATCCGGGTTCGAATCTCGATGATATTCCAATATGGAGGCGATGACGTCAGATTAGGTCGTTGTACTGGTGGTAACAGATCCTCGATTGAATCACAGTTTATAAGGTTTCCATTAAACTCCAGAATAAATTTCCACTGAATTTCTTTGTCCCAGAACGTTTTATAAAAAAGTACACTTGTTTAGTCTTCTAGAAAATAAATTATTAAATCCAAAAAACAGAAGAAAAACAAAATGGCAACAACAATTAGAAACACCTTGTTCCCTCAAGGTGTTAAGAACGACTGACTGAAAAGCTCTCAGAATGGGTATTAAACCCAACTAAATCATCATCCCATTCTCGCGTGAAAGGTCACGTGGTCTCTTAACACTTGAACAACGCAATAGAAAAAATGAAATTTGTCACGTAGCTAGAATAGCCCTATCTAAAAGCCAAATTCTCACGCTGAAAAGATATATAAAAAAAGAAAGACTGTTTACAGTCCGACTAACATGTGGGCCGAAATGACCTTGGAAATAGCCAATCGTCATCACTCGATGTTTACAAACTCTATGGACCAAAGTGAGCTAAAAATAGTCCTAATCCAATATCTTTTACGTTCTATACAAACTGAATTTACTGAAAAATATCGAATCCTGTGCAAATAATCTTTACAATAAAATGTAATGAAACAAAAATAAAATAAAAATATTTTAAAAACTAACACACAAGCAATTTAATTACATATACGTAACATAGGGAAATAAATTATTTGTTGAATTTTACAAAGCTTGTCGTTTCTCACTCTTTTCTATTACTTATTTTAAGACCAGAGAGTCGTATTGGTACTAAATTGTTGAGCATGAATTTTGTGCTGTTTGGTTTAGGGGTTTTCTTTCCACAAAAATGGGGAAATCAATCCGCCTTGTACATCCGAGTTCTGGCTTAATAGAAAAGGTCGAAGCTATTTTCCGAAGGAACATTGGTCTAACAACCCAATCGGGTTCCGTTGTACATGAAATACGCGATAAGAGCAAGAAGAACTCCAATTAACTTTCGTTTTTGACACAAAAAAGACCCTGCAGGTATATATCAAGCATGCCGTTAGAAAGCAAAACACCAAAAATGTATACGCACAGTAGGAAGACTTCATTTCTCAGACGAACATTTTCAAATCTGATATGAATATTACAGAACGGAAGATAGGAAGAAAGAAAATTATATTTTGTCTTGGTAAGTTACTATTAGGTGCAAAAATGTTGTTGCTGTCTAAATTGGAGGACGATGTACTTGGATGATATTTTTCAGAGGCTCCATTTTCCTTCATTAATATTTTTTAAAACTGCAAATCTTTGAAACTTGAATATACGTGCTTATATCGAAATAATAGTTGGTAGAATTCTCTTGCCTTGTTCGTGAATTAAAGTGATGATGCTACCGTCTTCCTAAATTCCCTCCAACATTTTGAGACACTCAGTGCGAATTTAGCAGGGTTGTCGTTGAATAACATTCAGTGAAAAGAAATGTACATTTCAGGACACAGATGGATAGTAAGAAAAGAAAAATATCCAATGCGTTTTGTTTCTTTATTTTTTCCTGTTTCTTTATGTAGGGGAAGACAATTGAGACAAAAATGTTGATAATAATTAGGAACTAAAGTTCTGCAGAAAAGGAGCGAAATCTGGTTGTGGGCTCGAGGTTGGTTGTTTAGCGGGAAATAGCAAGCAATCCCTCAAAGGTACTAAATATAAATATTCTTGTCTTATTTATGAAAGAACAATGGATATGGGTATTTTTCAGGAAACTTGAAAACACAACTGGAGTCGGACTCAACAACGACTGATTCAAAGGATATAACCCCGGAATACACGCATTCCTTACGGAAATTAATCAATCCGCGACTCATGAGTGATGTATTAGTAAGAGCCAGATTAGAGATACACCGTTCAAAACAATCGCCACGAAGACTACAAAATCGCTTCGGATTAGCCACATTTAAAACAAAATACTTACTGTCCTTGGTGGAAATGTATGGAATCAGAGAGCAGGGGCTCACATTGGTTATCTGTACAGTATTTGCAGCTTGCTCCATGTCTGGAATGCGGCTTTCAATATTGAACTTTTCGAATCGGTAGAATTCGACTGGATCTTCTTTGAAACCTAAACGGTTTCTATATGATTAACACACTCTATAAATCTGCCCCACGTTATCGCTATTTGCAAAAAGACATTAGTCATTGTGTACATTTTCTTTTTCATAACGCTGCTATTTGCCAGTACCTTTCTTGTCAGTGATGTCATTTCATTCCTATTCAATCTGATTCGACATCTTTGCTATTGTGGGAGAAAAATTACTCTAACTGTCTGCTAGGGGTGCGGGTAATATATTTAGAATACTATTTAGAAACATATTGTCTAGTTCTGATTGAATTGCAGCTCGGAGAGCTGGTAAGATACCCAGAGCACTATTTTTAGAAACACACTGACTGGGTTTCGTTGTGTTCCAGATCGTCATTCTGGTAATGCACTTAAACATTGACTTAAAAACATACTGACTGGCTCTGCGTTTAACATGCTCAGAACACTGTTTAGAAAGCATACCGACTGGTTCTGTCCGAATTACATTTGCACCCTGGTATACAGTCAGATCACTGTTTCAAACATACAGGCTCTGTTACAGCTGCATGCTGTTGATATACTCAGAACACTATTTTTTGAGCGTGTGGGATTCACTTAGTGATGTACTTTGGATTCAGTTTCACCGCTGTGACAAATATTGTAATTCACCTCATAAGACTGAAGAAGAAAACAAACTTGGCATTACAGTTTGGCATTATAAATTACAAAACTAGCGCAAAACGTTACATTATAATAATAAAAAAATGACTGTTTGCACCGTTATGTTCTGAGGAATGATAAAGCAAAGCCATGAACTTGATTTAATATCATTCGTCGATATTCTCCAAGGTTACTGTAATTTATTCACATCACTCCAATAGAAAATAACTATTAATACTGAAATATCAACTTCACACCTTTTTGTAGACATTATGCGCTGAAAAAGTCAGAAAATGGCCCACCTAGTTTTAAATTCATGACAACATTCCTCAAATGTTTATACAAATGGTTTTCATGGACGAAATGCCAAAATGTCTTCGGAAAGGTGCAGGTTCAAATAATGTACAGACCGAGCAGTTGTGTACATGGGCACAGTGCTTTACTCCATTGCCTCAGCATGATAAAACATGTCAAGTTTTGATATGCCATGAAACTAAAAAGAACACAAACAAGCAAACAAACTTTAATTTTCGGGATTCGAAACCTGGTATTCTTTTCTGTTTGATAAACCCCTGCAAATCAATAAGAGGTTATCAACTCTTACAGTTACCCATCCGAAATGAATAGTCGTAACATCCAATGAGCTTATCTTAATGCATCATATGTTGGTAAACACAAGACTGTTATGGCAATGACATTCCATTAGTTGCATGAATCTCATTCGTTTGTTATGAATGTTGAGCACCATTTAAAAGACCAATCGATCCATTTCAAACAAATCCTAAGGCATCCTAACAAAAAACCGGTTTGTACAAGTGCTGCTGATCCATCAAGACATGGCCACCAATTCCAATACTTTATTCTTCGCCTTTTTTTTTCCTAGTGAGCTATTTGAAAAGCGTGTCCATGGCATCTTGCTGGGAATGGCGTGTTGGTGAGTTTGTTGGATGAATTATGTCCTTACCTACATTCCATACCAGACTGTCGTAACATGCCATGGTATGAGAAAAGTTTCTGCTAATTTGCAACACAACGGTTCAGAGCTGTATTCTCTTATCTTAGGATAAACAAGTCTTGAATGGATGATTTCATTTTCCGATTCCAGTTCTGCTTAAGTCATCATACTTCATAGGCAATTTCTAAGTAACAACCGCTGCTTTCGTGAAGTTTTAGAACATATAGCTATAGAAACGCGTGCGCTTTTGTTGGAGTAAAGAAGATAATAATCTTTTTAATTGCTGACACTATTATATGTTCTATGTGAATCCAGAAGGATATCTAATGTTACCGCATAAAAATTATTCTGGCAATGGTGCTTATGGAGAAAGACATACGGTCGCAGTTTGATTATAATGTAGATCACAATACTTTCCCTCGTACTCTCAATAATCAGTACCTGTGAAATAGGGCTACTCATAGATTAATATACAATACACAAACATAAAGATGTTTAATTATGAATACGCATGACTGTGCCTAAAGCCATACACAAATACCTATAATACATGCATTAAACAAATGTTTGGTTATTTGGGTACTTTAGGACAAAGTAAAACAAGTATGTTATTTAGTGCAAAGGCAATTATAGTGCCTTGCCTAAATACACGCCACGGCAGCCGACCCGGCTGATCCAATTGTAGGATTTGAACCCGTACCCTTTTTATCGCGATTATTGCACGTCAATCAATGAGCCACTGTGGACCCTACATCCATCAGTAGCCACTTACGACATGCAGTATAGTGCACTGACCCATTCTACGTCGTCTGAGCGCATACAAAGAGGTGGGGGATGGGACACCATATCACGATCAGAAGTATTTTGGCTAATCAAGAAGCCATAGAATTGGTGGCGGCCCGAGGGTTCGAGGCATCAGGTGGCAATGTTGCTACAGAGGAAAGTTTTGTAAGTTGCCAACCTGCAACCCCACCTCTAATTTGTGGGGGAGGGGTTGTTGTTTTCTTGAAGCATTGCCCCCCAATAAATTAAGGAGAAGATAATATAGTAACTTTCAGCTGCTAAATGAAACAAGCTCAATACGGTGACCCCTTTGCCTGGTGCATGGGGGCAATTGCCCCCTCTCAAACCCAAAGCCCGCGCCTCACTTAATAGAATCTAAAGAAAGAAGTAAGACGCACACCTGGAGTTTATACCATTTGTTTTAACAGGCTTTATATAAATATCCGTACTTCTTAAGAAACGTGTACAAGAATGATGCGGGGCCCCGAGTGGCCGAGTGGTCTAAAGTGCTGACCGTTACGGATCACTGCCATCTCACCTCTGTCTGCGTGAGTTCGAGTCCAGGCTCGGCTAACGTGGGTACGTGAGAAAGCCCGCCAGTAGCTTCTCGTGGGTCGGTGGTTCTTCCCGGGATTTTCCAGGGTTCTTCCTCCACCATTAATACTGGCCGCCATGTATAGCCTATCTTGTGCTGAAAAATGGCGTTAAACCCTATAACAACAACAACAACAAGAATGATGCCGTAATTGTTCCAAAGTCGTTTTAAGACAGTATAATACAATAATTTTCTTTTTCTCCTTTTACTACAATAAGTTTCTTTTTCTCCTTTTACTTCATTATTTTTATTGTTAAATTATCTGAAATCAGCGAGAGCTTGGTAGCATTTTGGATAAGTATACAGCAAGAAGTAAAATCAAGTGGCTCACTTTAACACACATTTCTAAATTACATTTTCACCCCTTCAAATCAATATCTGAACGGAAGCATTGGGAAATGCCATGTGTGAAGAGTATTTTGAAAAGTTGTGTTGCTTTCTATCTCTGTACGAAGGAAATTATGTTAGGTTATTTATAGAGAAATCGCATCATGAGAGAGATACGAGACGAAATGAACGTGTTATTGCACAACCATTTACCTTGGTTTCTTAAAATAACCCACATCTGACACGAGATACTTCCACAAGAACCGCGTATGTACTATTTCCCAATAGTGAAAATATGTTTGTACATGGTTACCGTCTGCCTTTGTTCCTAAAGTCTTCTCGTCTCTTAGGCTATCGCGCGGAACATCGATTCAAGGTAGGTAACACGAATAAGCGCATGATATCCTCCGAGTTAGTAGTTTCCTTTCTTTAGTTTAAATCTGCATATCGTGTTTTATCTTCGAAACTTGGCTTCTTGAAAAAGTAACGTATTTTGTTTACTAGACAACACAATACCAGATTACCGCACCTGGAACGAGGAAGGGAAAGATTTCCATTTTGATACAAAATGTAGCTATATGTATATACTTTAGAAACAGTCCCATCAAATGGTATGGATAGTGTGGTATTGACCGTGTATGATAAACACGTGCCCGCATTGGACGAACCACTTCTGGCTACGGCCAAATAGAACTGTCGACAGAAACGTCTAACCCGGACGCTCACCAGATGCAAACAATGAGAGTACCATTTTTATCTGACACCAGTCCCGGAGCATTGACTTTCTGAGAATGAGAATGTTTGGTTTGCTTGTTACATACAACAGATCTAGAAAAAAAGTGATATGTAAAAATGTCGAAAATGGACTGCTAGTGATCTCAAGTTTTAGCTGTTAGTACTATATATACATGTGTGTGTGTGTGTGTGTGTGTGTGTGTGAAATAGTTTTTCATGTGTCGTACGTCATTATTTCTTTATATATTTTTAAAGAGTATTTATGAAATGGAGCAAGGGTAAGGATCAGGTTCATTGGAGTACATCATAAATATTCTTACATCACTAAATCATAGGCATTTATACATTTATTCTGGTGCTTTTGGCCTGTTTTTTTTTTAAATCCTTTTCTATTCGTTTTGGTAATTGTTTGTCTCTCCGTTTTATATTTTGATATTCTGAGTTTCGTTTTTGATTCTTTTGGTTTTTATTGTTCCATCGGCACTTTTAACTCGTTACTGGCTATAACATGGATACCCAATGCCTTTCCCAAGGTCATGCAGGCGAAGCCGGGTGGAGGCTGGAGAAGGGGATTCGATTGTTGAATTACGAATCAAACGATCTACCAAATAAAACAATTTTTTAAAATGTATTTTATACTTTTATGTGATCCGAGTTCTTTTTCTCATATTATGTACTTTCTTTTGTTTTCCAGTGTTTGTCAAACGAAATATATTATATCATCCTAAACACATTTGGATTTAAAATATTCATCATTAATGGTTGTCAAACAAAATATATTATATCGACCTAACACATTTGGATTTCAAATAGTCACCATGAATGGTTGCCGAAAGAAATATATTGAATCGTCCTAATACATTTGGATTTAAAATATTAGTAACGAATAGTTTCTAATATATAGATGATTTCTAAGATTTTTTAGTAGATAAACAGAACTATTTCACGAGTGAAGTGGACACGTTGTACTGTCGCGAGTGGCGAAATGTTTCTACTTCTCGCGTATTCAAAATTATCCTAAATTTAGAATAACTTTGGGACAGCGATATTTTACAAACTTAGCGTTTACATATCATGCATCAAATTGCGTATTTTGTCCAAATTATCACTGTTATCGTACGAGATTTTTAATTTTGTTAACACATTTTATACTCTGATTGATAGTGTTTAGGTGAGGTAGGCCTAATGTAGAAAAATCACGAGCAGTGGAATCTAACAGGCCTCAGAGCGCAACATCTTTGAATAACAGGCTTTAATGATTTGAGTTTACTTGTGAAGATTTTCGTTTCTTATTTTGTTATTTTTATGTGGCCTCGGCAAACTTGCAGTCTAGTTAGGTATCAGAAGCTGTATCCAGTTCTCGATTGCCACTTGATTTCGGTTTACAGTCAACATTAACCAACATTCGATTTATCCGTCGTTTGAAACACGATTGTGAAGAGAGGCAAAATTGCTACTTGAAAAGTATTTATGATATTTAATCACGAGTTGCTTATTTTTTCTTTATTTATATTACATTGACCAAAAAAAACAACAGATTTTTCAAGAAGAATTGTACTTGTTTGAAATTACCATCAAAACGCATCAGATTGTCTTTAGCCATTCATCTCAAAAACAAAGTAAAGAAGTCAAGTATAAAGAACTTGTTGGTAGCTACTTATCATAATCGTGTACACGCCAAAATAGTCCCTGAAGAGATAATGTGCAAAATTATAGAGATTCCACTCTGCAGTTTCGTTTAGTTTGTAGTTGGACTCGACTTATAAGTGACTGGAGACGGTAATGACATGAAAATCAAACCAGACCATCTATGACCAGAACATCTTCGTATACATAAACTATATATCTACAGTGGTTTTTGCGTAAAAGTGAAACTAAAGTGTCGATAATGGGTCAATGGATGGACAAACAATTTTGTCCCAGAAATTATAGCTATACAAAATTTTTTGAAATACGCTGAAAACTGTTTACAAAGAAATTTCAACCTCTTAAAAAACCTTTTCCACGCTCAAAGCAGAGAGAGAGAGAGAGAGAGAGAGAGAGAGAGAGAGAGAGAGAGAGAGAGATATGCTTGCTTGAAATGACGAGGTCAAACGAATATGGGACATGCTTGCTTGAAAACAACAAAAGAACAGGAAAAGTTTTTGCTTTAATGACGCCCAAAAGAATAGAGAAGTTTCTGCTTGAATGACGCCCTAATATCGTAAATGTCGTCTGATACACATGTAAGTAGACTGTTTCGAAATTACTGAAATTAAAACTGCATGTTCGACACTACTGACCGAATAACACCTAATGCAAGAGACATATGTTTACTTTTCTTAAATAACTATTTTACAATTGAATTATTTCCACGTGCATTTGGGACGTGTATGACAAGCTAGACACCTACTATCGTTGTTCTCGAAGATGGCCGCCGTCCCCGGTAAGTAGGCTCAGCCATTTGGTGGACAGATCCGAGTAGGTACTCTGGGACAGGGCTGGGCTTATCTGTCTCGAACTATGTTGGACGGGGCTGGGGTGAACACGACCATTCTTAATCTGCTCATTCCCAACGCCGTTTATGTGACTGACTCCACTGGAAACTCCATTGAGAGGTCTGGGAGAATAAATGTCGGGCCCAACGCTGCCGTGGTGACCGCCGATAAACATCGCCGCCATCCCTTAACGAACCGAAAACAGTTGAAATAGTAACGCAATAAGTATAATAATAAGTACAAATAGTATCGATCAACTGATTGATCGATTATTTAAGTTTTACGCTCAGTTATGTAGTCCTTAAATACAATCTTTTCCATTTTTCTTCTCTTGCTGGTTTAAGTAATAAGACAGGATGGTTCTTATTGGCATGATACGTTAGAATCAAGAAACGAAGGATATTTGCTTGAAAAGAAATCTTAAGTTAGAAATCGCCCATTTAATCCCTAAGAAAAGGAAGAAAAATATAAAAGTGATAATTATTGATTTTAAAGAGCAACTGATGTATAAGAAATGGAAAATACACGTTTATGCTTGAGAGTACACTCCAGTCCGATTTAATTCGAGTGGACAACGATGCATGTATTGTTATATAATCTTCTTGCTGAAGACAATAAACAAGAAAACATGTGGTTTTAGCAATAATTAAACATATAGTCTCGATTCCCTGAATTACAATTATTCGAATTATTTTTTTTTTAATTAAATGAAATGTCATGGATCCCAACAATGTATAGATATGCCACTTCCATCCCAACAATGTATAGATATGCTACTTCCATCCAAACAATGTATAGATATGCCACTTCCATCCCAACAATGTATAGATTTGCCACTTCCATCCCAACAATGTATAGATATGCCACTTCCATCTCAACAATGTATAGATATGCCACTTCCATACCAACAATGTATAGATATGCCACTTCCATCCCAACAATGTATAGATATGCCACTTCCATCCCAACAATGTATAGATACGCCACTTCCATCCCAACAATGTATAGATATGCCACTTCCATCCAAACAATGTATAGATATGCTACTTCCATCCCAACAATGTATAGATATGCCACTTCCATCCCAACAATGTATAGATATGCCACTTCCATCCCAACAATGTATAGATTTGCCACTTCCATCCCAACAATGTATAGATATGATATGCTACATCCCAACAATGTATAGATATGCTACTTCCATCCCAACAATGTATAGATATGCCACTTCCATCCCAACAATGTATAGATATGCCACTTCCATCCCAACAATGTACTGATATGCCACTTCCATCCCAACAATGTATAGATTTGCCACTTCCATCCCAACAATGTATAGATATGCTACTTCCATCCCTACAATGTATATATATGCCACTTCCATCCCAACAATGTACAGATATGCCACTTCCATCCCAACAATGTATAGATTTGTCACTTCCATCCCAACAATGTATAGATATGCTACTTCCATCCCTACAATGTATATATATGCCACTTCCATCCCAACAATGTACAGATATGCCACTTCCATCCCAACAATGTATAGATTTGTCACTTCCATCCCAACAATGTATAGATATGCTACTTCCATCCCTACAATGTATATATATGCCACTTCCATCCCAACAATGTACAGATATGCCACTTCCATCCCAACAATGTATAGATATGCCACTTCCAATCAAAGGAGATCCAGATTACCCCAATGCTTTTCAAGCAGGGACGGATTGGTATCGCCCCAGACCCCCTAAAAATGAGTGCCTTTCTATTTTGGCGGTCTTAACGTGTATCTTACTAACCCAAACTTCCAAACGAAGGCTTTATATGCACCTTTGGGCCCATGCCGTCGCTGCCAACCTGGAAAGACCGATGCCTATTAAGTGGTTCGTAATTTCCGCCTTGAGCAAGAACCGAAGCAGTGTCTGGAATAATAATAATAATAATAATAATAATATGCAAATGTCATTTTATTTTAATTATTAAAATTATGCATACGTGCTGCACAATAAATAGATATCACTACCATACATACTGAACGGCCTTGATAATCAGAGAAAAGAAAAGAAAGAAAAGAAAACAAACATTTTTTTTTTCTCACTTGCATCCATGCTGAAACAACTACGAGATATTGCATGAATGGAAACTTCTTCCAGTATAGTCGCTGGCTTATGTGAAGTTAGATACGCCTTTTATATCAGTCAGTACGCTGATTTTCATCAGCCAATAAAAACGCGATATCTTGGTCTGAAAATATTCATGCTACTTCTACTACCTACCCCATGTATCTGTCGAGTCGCCTATACAAGCTTCACAGCACGTGCAATACCTAGTCCGCCCTCGACACAGGCGACATGCAGGAGTGTTGATGCAGGGAACATTGCGCAGGCGTGCAAGGCGCCATGGGAGATACCCTGGTCTCCAGCAGCACCAACAAAGCGTAACAACTCCAAACACTGAACAGAGCGCAGCTATCACTGGTGTCCAGTCAAACGGAATAGGCGGAGGTGGTAATGTAGTGGTGGGTATCGGAGTGGTCGTAGACTTTACTGTGTTCGATTTCATGAAATACAAATAGACAATACTTGAATACAAAACTATGACGAAGTTAACGATCATTGGAAAGTCTATTTGTAAACTTGGGCACACATTTGACATATCCAGAATTTGCTTATCTAAAGTCTGAAATACACCCTATGCCTTGGACGTATACTAATAAACATCTAATTTGGATCTGACTCACTTTCAGAAGAGTCTCTTAATTCAAAGTTTATTTTGAGCAAATTTGTACTGACTGCTAAATACAAAATATGCATGGTTCACGTTCTTCTCGTAGACCTTCTGCCCCTAAAAAAGATAACGGAATCAACCGCAATGAATATTAAAAATTACGCTCACTATATATTATGCTTGTTAGGCTACAGTACCAGTATCACATTCAATATCGAAACCAACGAGCAGTTTGTTGATGACATGTTTCACGCATGAAGTGAGGACGAACAAACTCTGTAAATCTAAATACTATAGTACAGTCATTAAAATTACTTTTTGTGGTCGAATAGTAAATAGTAAGTGTGCAAAAGCTGTCATGGCATCCCAAAGTCACCTTGCGCTATTTCAACTAATATGTCTGCACTTTTAAAGTCAGAAATATTACAATGATTTCTAGTTATGGGTGGCGGAGGCATAATTGAGTTCCTGGTACTACATTCATTTTGTAACACCACATTGTAATGTGCAAAATAAATTAAATATGAAGAAATAACCAAAGGTTTCCATTCCAGCTTAAACTTTCTTTTGTTTTAAATAACGGTGAATCAGGGTAGTCCGCTTTGTGACATCAATACGTAGCTCCAAATAACACTTTTAACCTCGGGATATTGTCGAGCCATGAACTCTTGGAGAGATTGGATGTAAAATGACCTGATTATGACTCCTGTCACTATCATGAACTCTGAGACACTTTGAACGTAAAATGACCTGGTTGAAATATATTGAGTGGACTAATTTTGAGTAAAACGTTCTTTAATCATTGTTGTGAATGGCTCGTAAATCTTTTTTTCTACATAATTCACGTATTTAAGTCCATAATGTACTACGTCATTATAGGTGTTAAACATTATCCGTTTGATCCCCGTGTCAGTCTCGTTTTGGGTTGCCATTTATGTCATTCTTGCGCTCAATATAGACAAGAAAGATTACAAGTTAACAATAACAGTGTACATTTGCTGACTCAAGCCTATATATTTTAAATAAATTATTTTATTTTTGAAAATTTATTGGCAAATTATGCAAAAATAAGGACAGATATTTTGCCAGAAACTTGTAGAAATCAACTTTTGGTGGTAGTATATCTGTTAAGTCTAAATGGAAATCGCTAATGATGAAATGAATGTAAGATCTCTTTTGGATGCTTATATTCTCATTAAATTTGTTTCCAGTGTCACAGGAATTGTGCACTTTACAAAGTTTGGAAAGAATTTGCTTGCCCGCACATCTTCCCGATTTAAAAAGTCCAGTCGCTGAGCTGATACTAGGATGCAATGTTTAGATAATTTGAGTTTTAAATTTTGAGACCGAATGGATGGTGGAAACCAATTAAATGTTTTCACCTACCATAAATCCCTTAACTAAATGGCAGGGATACCTACGATAGCAGAACGAAGGCGCGCCCCGTGTCTGGTCAGTGCTGTCCTCAGGGTAGTATTGTGAAAAGCAGTTGTGGGAGAACAAGTAGTCACACTTCAGAGATTCATCTAAGCAGCGTTTACTCTGGTTACACTTCAACACTTTGCCCTCAATAGTCTCATTACAATCTGAAAAGAAAATGCATTGATGCTGGAACAAATTATTTCTTTTTGAAAGCAACGAACAAAGAAACTGAGGTTATTAAATGTGAATAGACTATATTCATACAAAATTATCTAGACTTCTTAGAGCAGATTTACGCCCAGTAGTAACATCATAACGGAGGTTTGAAATTGGCTGCTAATTCCGGTTTCCGATCCCTAAACAGATTCTATATTCTCATGAATTTTCTCCACTGAGAACTTCAACATACGCCTGTGTCTTTGATTGTAACGCTCATGAGCTACCAAACGAAGTTCCAACTGTGTGACCCAGTCAGATCAATGCAGCTGTTATCACTGTTATTGTTGATTTGTGGCTCCCTGACAAACAAGAACTGTATTCATAATTCATTTCCCCGGATTTCACCCACCCCCGTTTGCCCCTTTTCTCCAAATCGATGATCAGTCAGATACTATACGGATTTTATGATAAGCGTCCAAATAGTGCTGATCGTTGCAAGTATTATAGGCTTATTGAATGGCTGTAAAAGATTATCTACTACTGCTGATATTATTTTTATCCAGTTCTGATATTTTTGTTTCTCTATCATCTAATCCAAGTATCGCTGTAGATCTTTTATTATGGGCGGTAGATCTTTTTTCCCCTTGATACAAGCTGTTTTATTGACCTAATACTGTCAAACATAGTCAGTAGACCTGTCTATTTGATACCTTATACTTTTTCAGAGGGGCAATATTTGAGAGCATTCCATATCTGATATAATTTGGTTGAGCTGATTCTATATATTTCTTAGACCTTTTTTTGCACGAATCGAACCATGCAGATTTTGTATTTCAGCAAAAATTTACTACATTGGGGAAGTGGAACTTTCCGCAGACGTTTTACCAGATGACTTCATCTGTGCGTGTAGACGTCGGTGCTTTTCCATTTCAAACAGCACCGTCTCAAACTACTCCATGGCCATCGTTTCATCTTTGTTGGCCACCAGGTACAGTTTGGCCGCTAGAACTTCCGAATAGACGCGTATTCGCAAATGCAGCAGTAACGAAAACAATTTTATTGCTAGCACAGCCTGCGACATCAGTTATTACTGATATGTCTCCGACAACAATTCTGACTGACGTGCCTATGATAGTTGCCGTAGTCCCGATTCCCATCATGCCAAAGTCAACTGTTGTTGCCGCGGCGAGTCCAAAACAGTATCCACGACAACACACATATGTTTGTATTTTGCGAGTACAACAGTTTTTGTATCGATTTAATCTTGCAGCTATTGTTCCGCTTCAGCTATTCTTTTCGCATTGGTAACTTTGAGGATTTATTATATTTCTTCTATAAATACTGTCACCGTGAAGAACAAATGGTTGGCAGGCAAAACTCTGTCCAGACTCATCACGTACGGGTGCAAGACGCACACGCACTTCTAACCAATTTCCCTTTTTTACCGGTTAAACTGCCATGCAACTAATATAAAATATCTACCTGCTGAATACTTAAGTTTCGAGGATTGGCACTACGTTCACATAGAACAATACTGAAACGGTTATTTCGCTTTTCCCCGAGAATTGTTATACGGACTAGCGCGTCTTTGTTGAATAACGGTCGAGATTTTTATCTTCTTGGTTGAGTCAAAGTTGTAGAACATAATCGACGGGGAATGTAACTGAGATGGGTTTATCGATGAATTCCACTCTTTCGTTTTAGAAACAATCCCTGTGTTTTTATGTCTGGCGGTGTAGACCGCGACAGTGTGTTTTCACGAGCTAATACAATGATTCTAAGAAGTTGGCTTCGATTTGGTATTGGCACACCATGGTTGTTCCATTGGTCGATTTCTATTTGTCCCTTGGTAAGATTATATTTCAGTGTGTACTAGAGCTGGTTAACACCACTCGAAATCACCATCGATGTTAACATCACCTGTCAGCCGATCCAAAACCCTCTCTAAATTTTGCAACATCGTCATCGCGGGGCTGTTCAGAATCCATGATGTATATGTAATGATAAATCTTGCATATAATCGTCAAAAAGACGGTTACTTATCCCGCTTGAAAGATGTTGAGTCCTTCCAACAGAATTGGGACTAATGATATTGATGCTGCATATGTAACAGATATTTCTATGTAATCACCTCTGATGGTACGCATTAGAGTTGGTCTAATACGTTGGTGATTATTTATTCTATTCACATTCCGCTCCACCCACGATGAAATACTTTTAAGATAAAAACATACGATCCAGACCGGCACACCTTTAAGATGTGAGGTTTAGGTTTATTAAAACCATTCATAACAGCAGCGAATATAAGTCGACCATTTGTTATGGTTTTCTCTTTGTCCGCTCCTTCGCTGGACAATGTTGCCTCGCTTGATATTATTCCATTGATCTGTCACCATAATGTTACTACGTGTGTGTGCGTGTGTGTGTGTGTGTGTGTGTGAGAGAGAGAGAGAGATCGAGAGAGAGAGAGAGAGATCACCTCGGCGATCTTTACATCCACGTACTGTTTTGTCGCAGCCTCGGAAACATCCATGTAATTTATGATAAATTACACCAACACACCAGTGTCTCTGATTTATTTAAAACGTTACAGGTTCAATTATCCACGGCGAGTTTAAGAAAATTCTACGAATTTTCCACAGGCGCGTCAATGAACCTCATTCGGCAACTTGAACCCTGCAACAACTAAAACTTACTGGATAGGATCACCGCAATGCATCTATACTGTACTCGGGATTAACAGCGTCTCCTTCTACATGTGCCTTAAATCGTAAAGTGCATATTCACGATGAACTGTTTATCCAGGTCTAGATGCTAAAAGAAATCTGGTATATATGAATGAAATCATGCTGAGAAATCTGCAACCCTGTGTCAACATTCTGGTCTCGATACAGGTATTTTAATAGCCGATGATAAACACTAGTGAATTGATGGTTGTCAAAGTTAAGGAAAATGTTTTCTGTAGGTTTTTGATGACCATTTAACCTCAGCGAGGCCTCGGTCACTACAATATTATTGGACTTTCCAGTTTGGTGTTCAGATGCCTCGGACGCCGCTTCGCTTTGGATCTGTGGTCATGGCGAGAAATTAAATCATAGCTATTTCGCAAGACTCCATAAATAATGTCAAATATTCTTCTGTGACAATCGATGGGCTAATTGATGGAATCAAAAGTGTAAATTTGGATAACTCAACTTTACCATCGGCGGCTGCATTTTCACGGCAAATTGCATCATCGGCCATGCCCTTCCCAGTTGATGATGAATGTCTTTGGCCGCGAAAATAACCTTATAAAAGTCTTTACAAAACGTGCGCGCGCGCGTGCGCTGTGTGTGTGTGTGTGTGTGTGTAATTATGCAGGAAACTCCAAGCGTGCTCTAAGCTGGGCTTGACGCCGCACAAATCAACCGTTGAAATTCGGGTTGGCACCAAACTGTGTAGGATCGACGGCAAGATCAGGTTTGGCAGGCATACATATATGTGGGTTATTATCGGGACAGTCGCTTGAGTCTTTGAAGAAAATCATCGACGGACCAGAAGACTTTGCGTAATTGTCTTTATAACGTGCGAGTCTGTAAATTGTTGTAGCGACGTAGACCTTGTCGTGAATTGCTTCGATTCCCTTACCGTCTATGAAACATCTTGCACTGCTGAAGAACATCATGATATCGTTGTTGACAAATCCGACTTTGCCGTTGGCAACGTATGAGGTGTTGTCGGTGTTTTCTGGACTTCGAAATATGTCTCGCACGGAAGAAAATACCGAGATGTGTCATGAACCTGACATTCTGTTGGCCCATGTGGATACGGAGCCTTAGCCCCGTACGTGTAATATTGGTGATTTGAACGCTTCTCTCTAGCAAAACAAGTGCGTTATGTCCCACACAGGATCGAGTGAATTTTGTGTATTATCGTTTTTCATTTATACATTATTGGTTTTGTCTAATACATGCCTAGAATGTTATTTGTCTAATATACGCCATGGCTTTGCGGCGTCTGTCAGCATACTATGCTACGACATCACTGGCGGATTTTTCTGTTTTTAGCATTATATACATCGAGTGGTTGTTAAACCGATTTGTCCAAACTCGCGCGATACTGCAGCAGTCCATCAGTCAAGTCATTCGCGGGGGAACTGTGGGGCCTAGGTGACCTCCGCGAACATATTCCGAAACTCTTAGGAGGTGTCAACGGCACACGAAGTCTTATGAATGTTTCGAGACAATACGCGTCAACGCCACGAAATATCGTCAAGATGTTGAAGTTATCACGAAGTAGTTTAGGCACGAATGCGTATCCTTGGGTTACATATATCATGTCTGTGTTTTTGTGCCTGTCACAGGAAACTATTCTGGCTGGATTGAGTTGCCGGTTAATTTTCACATCGTTGTGCACGACAACATTATTATTCTCCTGGTAAAGACCCATCAACGGCAGGGTCTTCATCGATCATCGGAAAGAACTCAGTGGTATGCAACGAAGACGTTTTCGACGAAACAAGCATCTCCGTGAAATGTTTGATCGTCGGGTTGTTCAGTCATGCACGACCAATCTTACATTAACCATCAGATTCATTATTTGGACATCGGTACGCGCAAGAATCGGTCTCGCGAACTGATGACACGGCATCGGTCGGTCATAACAGTGTTGAATAATGAAACCACATGTATGATCGAGTTGAAACCCGCTGACACGATCTGGCTAAAGACTGTCGCGGCCTGAAACAGTTAAGCGGTTTCACAAACACACACATTCGTCCCACTCTAAAACATTTTCCTTCGGTATCGGTATGTGCCAGGGGAGTGAGAAGGCGGACAACGCAGATGTGTTTACGACTTCGGAGCGAATCGATATTCGGGGAGAATCAAACTGCTACCATTTAGAAGCCATTGACAAACAAGCGGTCCAGCCACCAAACAGAGCACTTGTGCGATAGGAAATATAAGTTGTTCCCCGAATACGGAAGTACCCCCAAGATTAATTAACAATCGCGCAATGAACGTACCCGTAAGTAGTGATTTCATCATGGAAAATCCATTGCTTTTGAGGCGTATGTGAATTCGCTGGTCTCGCGTAAGCACTCTACATACGTATTATACTGGAGATCATCTTGTACAGCCATGCATGGGACTCCTTTCGCCTTCCTAATGCTGTAAAGCTTCTAGCTCCATCTGGTGAAACCACAATCGAGTAAATTTTGGATCCCACTCCCATTATTCGATAGACGTGCTAGCGCACTCGTTTTAGAATTTCCGTACAAAATTCTTGTTGGCGTTGCTACATAGTGCATGGTTGTTCCGGTAATCGTTAGTGTCAAACTAGTATGTCCGCAGAGACATCATCGGTGGTAATTTTGTGCACCAATAACGAGTCCGTGTCCCTGTACAGCATCTTGACTTTACTGCCGTAATGCGGCTTTATCGTGTCGAGGACTGCAGCTTGCCCAGTCGAAGACCGTCATATATTTTTTAATGTTGTTGGCAATAATCTCATTAGTGAATTCGATTCCCATTGCAATTTTTTGCATTAAGATATGACCATCATACTCGAGAAGGTTATGACGCACTTCTAGAATTCTTGTTTTGCTTGGATAAATTCATAATTGTAGGTTTCATGCGCTGTGTGCGGCCCCGTTGTACTCGTCAGCGATATGACAGTGATCACGCACTTAAGAACTTTCAGTTCCATCGCTCTCAAAGGGACCGTAATAGATCTAGCACGCGTACGTCTCCGCAGAAGCTCACTAATATCATCATTTGTTATAATGATGTCAGCGGGTTATTATAGCTTTTGTCGAATTCAATTTGCTATAACATCGAGCGATTTAATAAATTCCTCAACCGAGTCAAGGCCACGGTACAACAACGGTGGCTCAGTCGCTCCATGACATGGGACAGCATTGTAGCAAAACTCGCATAGGAAATGTTCGGCAACTTGCGTTGTATTTGATTGGACCTCAGGGGCATTGGAACCTTCGGTTCTGACGGGGACGTTCAGGTATTTAAAGTCCGCGTAAATATTATATGGTACTTTCATCTGCCGCGGTTTTTCACTGACTCCTTCACAATAAAAGACATTGTCTTCAAGCAGCACATGCACGCGTAGACTGCATTGAAATTTCCTCCTTTTGTACTTGCTATGCCCGTACACCATTCGTGGAAAATCATTTATTCACACGTAACTGTACCGTGCCTCAGACCATGCAACAAAAGCAAATCAGTGTTAAACCGTCTGCATAGACGATTATTGCACGCAAGATGTAGTGCGGATAAAATCGCCCATTCTAATATTGGTTGTCATAGTCTTTAACGTTTATCACTACTCTCCGTGGGGTACATGGTGGCGTTGGAATATATCTTTATCCTCGGAAAGGTTTGTACGGGGAAATATGAAGATGAACTTCCCAGCATCTGGAAGGCATACATCCAGAACCTCTTCCTGAGTATTTTTCAAAAACGTCTCAAGGATCTTTGCATAACTTTTATCGATTTCATCATTGATAGCCTCGATGTCTCTATTGTTTAAGATAATATAGGCACCACTATGAAAACACAGTTGTGATGTTATATATGACACAGAGCTTCCTTTGGTTAAATGACCTGGCATGGTAAGTTCCACCTTGAGAACTATGGTCACCTTGAATCCGGACGGCAGCGCCGTTTCACCCACTTGCTGAAACATTGATATAATCAACTGAAGCCTATTTGATAAAACCATCACAACTTTGTTGCTCAGTTTATACACGTGCAGGATAATTGACCAGTAATCTTGAAGATCATGTGAGCGTTTATGTAAGGGGAAGGTACGACAAGGCCTCTTTTTGGCCTAAAAATTTACAATTTTTCAAAAAAGGTAACACCATGGCAAAATTTTCGTCAACATTTGAAACCTAAAATTGCACTTGATGTTTAAAAATTGTTTAGATTTGACACCATAGGCACGAGATGCTGACGTCACATTTGGCTATAAACCAGCCATTTTGTACTAAAGATGGAGCTGTTTTTACAAAATTTAGGTGGCCCACATGCGACAATCAATTTTATATTTTTAGAGAATAGAAAAGTATGCGTCAATAACGCACTACTAGAGTATCGTTTTGGTTGTCGCACGTGGACCATGTGAAAAAAGAGAAAACGGAGGTCCGTCCGCGTTTATTTGTATCTTGAATCTCTATAACGCTTAAGTATTAACTTCATCTAAACTGGTGTTTCTGCTACAGTGAATGCATCCAATGATTTTGACATAGAACAGAGACATTCATATGAAATAATCAGCGTTACAGATAAAGAATTTGTTACAGACAAGAATTTTCGCCGACATATTTAAGGATTAGATAGAGACAAAAGTTATTATATTATTTACGATTCTGTCATCAACGTTTAATGCACAAGGTTGTAAATATAAGGGTCGATTATTTATCCCAAATCAGCAATTAATCCAAGTGATTGTAGAAGCATATTTATGGTTATATCAAGATGACAGTATGTATATTGTAACAATGATATCATAGAACAATGTGCAATAGACATTACATTTTGTTCCTCATAAAAGCAAATGTCGCCGTAATTCCACATGTTCAAAAACCTCAAAAACTACAGTTGCAATTGAGAACATTTTTTAGTGGGGGGGGGGGGAGTGACGGAAGACGCCTTTTTAAACTATCTAACACATGTTCTCCTTTACGCTTCCCTGAAAGAAAAGACGAAGACAAAGCATGTTCCATGCTCAACCCATTTGTCCTTCGACGTATGGGCCAAACAAGAAAACTACAAAATATCAAGAAAATGCGCCCGGCCTCTTTCTTTGAAAATTAACTGACATTCAAACTTCGTCTGTCATTTGCATTCTTTTTGTCTTTTTCTGATCGCGTTTTGGGACATTCTCAATATTGGAATGAGGGTAGTCAAATATAGAAGAGGCGCGTGAAGGACGTCGACCCAAAGCAACAATAAAATCAGCTTACGGTATTATTTGACTAATAAGGTCTGAAAGGTAAGGAATGATGATAGCAATAACAATTACATTATTCATTGTTTTAATTCGTTTTGTGGAATTTGTATGAATTCAATCTTGAAATGTGACAAACATATTTAGAGTGAAAGCATTGAAATCAGCATTAAACAAATTTAAAATGCTATTATGTTACGCATTATTATTTTTTTTGTTTCCTGTTCGATGAATTACTTCAGTGTACAACATCCTCTGCTGAAGACTTTAGATTGGTCTCCAGCTGACAATAAAAAGGAAAAAAAAAATCGAATGCGTTATGTACAGATATTGGTCGCCAGCTGACAATACCACGGAAACATTGGTCTCCAACTGACGATACCACGGAAAAATAAAGTCGAATGCATTATTTATTGAATAAATATTTATTGAAGAAACGGATTCTATTGCACGGTTATGAATTTTACTCTACCTTTAATGCAAGGACATGCATAAAGTATTTATTTATTTTTATTTTTAAAAGGAGAAATGAATTTTTCGGATATAATTGACATTACCCAAAGGAACCCCACACGACAACATGCAAACAATATTGAGCAATTTCCCTTTTAAAGTTATTCAAGATTCAAATGGTGTAGAGATAAAGAGCTTGACTGAAAATCGCCGCTGAATACTAAATCAGCAGTTCGAGTTGTATAGGGACTATATAATTATTTTCTTTTTTGAATAAGATAGATAGATAGATAGATAGATAGATAGATAGATAGATAGATAGATATTGCCTTCAGTGATTTATGATTCTTCCTCTTGGTGTTTCATTATTTCTGTCCTTTCTTATGTCACAGATATTTGATGATTAACTGATACGACTATTTATTTAAATATTTGAATTTGGTTGAAAATTTCAGAGAATGCCTTTTGTTTTAAATACAGCTATTTCAACTGGTTGATTACATTGTCATTATGTACTAATAGTTGTTTCTCATTCCACTATTTCCTGAGGCTGATTGGTACAAATTTTTTGCCCATGTCCATATCGAGAAAATCAACGAGTCAGTCCTGCACAACTTTGCCAGTGTTCCATTGTTGGATTTTGAATGCCATGTACGTATCTTCTTGTAGCTTTCAGCTACAAATCTATATTTGTTGTATATGTGTTTGTGGATCGTCAAAATCGGGCAAGATGGTCGACCATAGCTGGTCCACTTTTTCAAATCAAATTATAAACAAACAGTTTGATTGTGGACTTCACCCCTGGCACAACATTCTCCTTATCCTTGAGTAAACTGCCTCTTTTAAAAAGCCCCGAGTCCCTCTGTGTGTGTGTGTTTGTGTGCGTGTGCACGCGCGCTGAGTGAAAGTATATAAATTGTTATGTACGGACTCCATATTGATACACATATAAAACATTCTGGCATTTCTCACACATTAAATTTTGCTGATTTTCCTGTTTAATCTAGCATTAATAAAAAAGTCGTGTACGTCGTTTTCAGGTTTAGTTCTACGTTTTTATAAGAAGACAAATGTTACCATGTCCACTTGAAATTCAGTGCCATAGGACCTTGTTTATTTGAGGCACAAGGATTTGGGAATGCAAGCTTCATGCTATAAATAGGAAATGATTTGGCGTACATCTGGCTATTAAACAATAAATGGTATTTCCAAACAATTTAATACACAATTTAAGAACTCGGGGAAATAAATACAATAATATGGCACGATTTTCTTCAAAAAAAGAAATCTAGAGTCGTTTCCTGATTATGTTAACCACTGAATATACAAGAGCCAAAGGGATAAAAACAGATTATTTATTTAAAAGAAAACTACGCGACAGCGTTGGGTTCTAATAGGTTGTGCAATAATTATGATGTCGATGATAAAATCATGGGTAGGGTGAGCACTGCATACTGGAACAAATACATTTGAATTAATCTGTCTTACTGCATTTTTTCCTCATTCGATCCATTCTGGAGACCCATTTAATAAAAAAACAAGCAACCTGTTCACTCACCATTTTGACAATAAATGTATCAAAACCGATTTTCGGTCGGTGAAATAATAAAACCGTGCTATATTTTTGGAACAAGTGCCTCACACGGTGTATATGTAGTTTCCGATGAAGAATATCATTAGTTTCAATTTAGTACAGTAATAATTTGTGAAAAATTAATTGATTTCCATTCTTGAACAGTTAGCTTATTAATATAATAGATGTGTGTATGGTTATTAAATTCCCTATTTATTCCAGAAAATTATAAAAGAAAAGGGTTATTAATCGTTCTCACTAGTTTAAAATAACTCTAGCGTGAAAGTGGGCACTTATAAGCTGGAGAGAGAGAGAGAGAGAGAGAGAGAGAGAGAGAGAGAGAGTACCATAATCATATGAGGTTATGTCAACTCTGAAAAACACTTCTGGGTAAGGATACTTATCAACGGACACTTGGTTATTCTGCGGAGACAAAGTAGTGCACAAAGGCTTTGTAGGATCACCTTTCACCTTCACTTTGGAAGGGTCGGTACAGCTGGGAGTTGTGGTTGGAGGAGTTTGGTTGGTATAGTGTCGAAAATCGGCGTAGAAGTAGAACGTAACATAGTCCCCCAACCACTCGAAATGACTTCTCGTTGCATCTTTTCCACAAAGTGTATAGCTGTTCTTTGCAGTGGTGTCTTTGCCTTCATATATCGTCACGTACGCCTTTCCACAGGTTTCCACGCTATTTTGAACCGAATTGACGTCAGGGTCCCTGATGTAGAAACTTCTCCAATGGATTCCTAAGTACTTTTTGGAATTAGCTGCAGGCATGCCCCGCACCACGATGATACATTCCCACAGGGTGCCTCGTATATCCTGAGGGGGGAGGATTCCTTGCTCCTCCCAAGGCTTCTTGTCGTCGTAGTCTACACTTTTGTCGTATTCCAAAACCACCGAGTGATCTGGACCACGAACATGACCACACGAATTGGTGGCATAGTCTGAAAAAAAGACAAAGGCGAAAATTTCATTTGGGTAGGGATTTAAACTTTGTTTCTCTTCCTGGTAGTCAAAGACAGGTTCTAAATTTGACATAAAAAGAATCGCATGTTTGCTCCTCAAAGCTACATTTTCTGAACTCTCTATTCACGAATAATGAGTTTGTTTTTAAATAATTGAAATAATACAGACTTTTGAACACCTGTTTTTACCATATATATAGTCATTTCTGTTTCAGTAAGTTAAATACATGAATTAGATAAATAAACAAACTTTAAAGATCGTGTACGTAATATAACATTATCGCTGTTCACACTTTTATTGCATAAACGGACAAAACTGTGCAATTATTATTAGCATTTTTCTTTATGACACTTATTAATAAAGTCAATAAATATATATATACTATATATATATATATATATATATATAACATATACTTATATATATATATATACTATATATATATATATATATATATATATATATATAAATTGAACGTAACCAAGTTCTTTCAAATAGCATTTACCATTCTTCATGTAAAATATGATAACCCCGTGAGTCATATCATCTGTTGAAAAGGAACTATTTATACATGTTATATAAGATTGGAAACATGCATTAATAATTTACCATTAAGAGATGAGAGGAATACTTACATCTTCGTAAAGAACCTCGGACGGCAGCTGCTATGAGTGCAACAATAAGATTATAATGTGTCAGTTTCATTTCAAATTCGAAAATCTTTGCTACTCAAGATGGAAGAAACATTTTATTTAAATACTTCAAGAAATCTTTGCATGGGATACATTGGAGGAAAGGATTCCATTGAATAGAAACTATAATGACCATTCATTCCGTCAGTCCTATGGCAACATCGCTTGGAAACGTGACGGAAGGTGAAAGAATGTTCTTGCCGCGGAGCGGTCACAATAAACAGCGTGGCTCTTGGCAAATGGAATTCAACAGAAAAGAAGATGAACTATTTTTTCAATGCATTGTCATAATTTCATTTTAATACCAGAGCTGTAAAAATGTCAATATTCAGCTCCAAAACAGACTGTTTTTGTAAGCAGGTCGCAAATAGCGTAGTTAAAACAGATACATCGCTGAATGCAGCATAGCTTGCATTGTAATAATTAAGTTTTGGGGATATTTAAAGGTCAGGAATATGGATGTTGATAATCGGGTTGGGATGGAAAAAAGAGTGTACTAGTAAATTCGTACAGTGTTTTGTTCCCAAAATTTATATAAGCATTTCTTTAGTCGAATTGCAACATATGCATTTAATTCCATAACGTCCCAGTTAATTGGCGTTTCGTTCGCTGGCTGCTCAGTTTCCGGAAGAGTGACTGAGGAGACAATATTCATACAACAAACGACTGAAAACAACTAAAACACCGAGCCACATACGCTCTAAGACAAAAGTGCCAGAAACCTCGAAGAAGTTGGAAAGGGGTGGGTGGGTGTCATGATCTTTCGTACAGAAAAGCACTTGCATCAAAGAAGAAATCTCAGAAATAGGATGTGGTTATTTCGAAAGTCCAGTCTTTTTGTACATTATGGAGCAAAAATATAAGGGTACACACTTCTAAGAAGGACACAGTAATATATGCTTGACCTAATATTAGACACATTATCTTTGTCTATGTTTGACCTAGACACAGGACACCATATTTTTGTTTGTGTTTGACGTAATATTAGACAGTATCTTTGTCTATATTTTACCTAATATTAGACACAGTATCATTGTCTATATTTAACCTAATATTAGACACAGTATCTTTGTCTATATTTTACCTAATATTAGACACAGTATCATTGTCTATATTTTACCTAATATTAGACACAGTATCTTTGTCTATATTTGACCTAATATTAGACACAGTATCTTTGTCTATATTTGATCTAATATTAGACAGATATTTAATTTCTTATGAAACGTATTTATCAGTGAGCCGCTGTGGCTCAGGTGTTACAATGTTATTTCTCGACAAGAAGAGTACGGGTTCGATTCTTGTCCAGACCAAGCCTGGTCATGCGCCATGGTGTGTCTCTTGGCAAGACACTCTGTTGTTATATTCACCGGCAGAGGTAAAATATTAAACGTTTTAATTGTATTGATAACAATTTAATTGCAGTTTTAATGCATATCTTTAAGAAATAAAGCAAAGAAAGTTTGATAGCAATATGTGAAATAACCCCATCAACAAGAGCATATTGGTGGCAAATGAACTTTGTTAACATTACACAAAGGACTGCTCACTACTGTAAGGTGTACGAGACTGTACTTTGTACAACGTACACTTACAGTAGCTCCGACTGACAGTAATGCAAAGTAAAAAGTGTTTAACAAGTGTGAAACAAAATTTAAAAAAAAAAAAAATATTTATTTGTGTACATATACATGCATGAGTCAACGTATCTATGCATGTATGTTAAATTGGACTTTAAAGGTTGAGTTTAATTGAATCCTGTTAAGGGTCACTACAATTAATTAAAAAGTTATTGAATATTGTTGTTTGTTTTCTTATACCTATGCTGCGAAAATTCGACGAGGATAGTTAGACTTTTCCCGTGACTGTTTTCCCTTTTTTTTTAATTTTACACATTGGATCAGTGTGTGCCAATCCTAAGCGAGGGTGTCTTCCTGGCAAGGAGTGTAACACTTTGTTCTATAATTGCTTTGGTCTCCCTAAGCCCTGAGTTCGAATCTCGACTCAGACAATTGCAAAACTTATTGGTCGCCCATTCAAACTGGAGAGTTTCCTTTATGTTCTCCGGTTTTGTGCACCAAACAAGAGCCTCAACACTAATGTTACAAGAGTTCATGTAAGTCTTGAGAGTTTCTTGAAGTTTAAAAATTAAAATGTTCAATCGACCTTTACAGTCCATACTCGACTGTCTTCTTTCATTAAAGATTTATGCTATAGATTTCAAGAGATTGATGCACTAGCTGTCTATAGCAAACGTGAAACTGGCCTTTATAGGCAACTCTACCTACGCACTGGCTGAGTATAACGCATTTCAAACAGAGAAGGATTCGCAAAGCTCACGGCTGATCTCAAAAAGTGGCCCGTGCCGTTTATGTTAAAAGAAACAATAACTAAACAATCTGATAAAATTCATATTGGCCTTTGCTGCTGAAAAAAAAAACAACACGACATTAAAACGTACTTTTTGTTTCGTTCAAGGCAATATTTGCTCAAATGAGCATCCCTACATTTGGATGCAGTTCTCCTTACCGCTTCTTTATTCAACTAATAGCAGTTTCAGAAACAGACTATAGAGCAGGCCTGAGCAAATTCCTTGGGGGAGGGGGGGGGAGGGCAAGATAAGCGACTTTCAAGGCCACATCCTACGATGTAAATAAGCGGATAAAACCAGGTCGGGTTGTAGTTTACCCACCCCTGCTATAGAACATGTGTACACTGTTGCTGTTGATAGAGTGTTTTGCCCTTGTGCATAGTAGTAAAATGCTAGTGTCAATCCGAATCAATAGGATGTGCTAAATATATGCTGGTGAACTATACTTTAATCGGAGAAATGCATAGTATTAATGTCCTTGGTATGTCATTTCCTTGGGTATTTTTATTTCATAAGCTTTCTGAATTTCTTTTCGGTCATAAAGTCTGACGTGAATGAAATGCTGTAGGACAGTTTTAATATTGATGCCCGAGACGAGTGCTGTTTGTAATCAGCCTATTCCTCTTCTAATTTAGTTTGTAATTAGAAAACTACGATCAAACATTATGACATAATTTTGCCATTTGCTGTTCTTTTTGAAATTCCCCTCCCAATAAAAATGATTTTTAAACTCAAAACTTACAAATACTCTTTGAAGGAAATATGTTCCTTATATATATTATGCACTTAATCACTTTATTGTTTTATTCAATTTAAATCTTCTAATTTAGAACATTCCAACGTTTGACAGAACTCCTTACCATCCTCCTCCTCCCTCTTCTTCCCATTTCACTCTTCTATTCATGTTTGGAACTCACTCCCAGATTCAACAAAAGGTGAAAACAACTATTTTATCTTCAAAAGCAAAATAGTGGCTAAGACAACACAAGGGCCTGCCCATTTTATCGTTGGTAACAGGAAATTTATCTATTCTGCATACTAGAATTGAAAATAAATGTAGTGATTTACATAATGATTTATATTCTGATCATTTGAGAGATAATACGATGTGTATTTGTTGTGATGATACAGAAAATACATAACATTACATAGGTACTTGAAAATGCTATGCTGAACAGCGTAGGAATTTGGTTCAGAATCTAAATCAGCTCCATATACCAGCAACTACAGATAGTTTGTTTTACCAATTATCTGATTTGTCCTTATTTCGAATCTGGCATTAATTCGATTAAAATTATTCCTATTTCTAAGGTTACACTTGTTTGTCTCACCGACCAATTGTGGCAGAAGGTTAGCAGGATAAGGAGAGACACTGTATACAATATTATGAAAGGAACATTGTTTATGAAACTTTCGTCTATCTGCCAAGGTCACCAACCAGTTTCTTCACAAGTCTTACGATATTATATACTTCTATTAAGACCAATCACAATTCTGCTTCCTTCTAATTGTAGTTGTTCTACTTTAAGAGAGTCTTCAGCCGAAAAATCATTCCATATTACAGCAGCATATTCTAAGGGTTGGATACATGTAGTAGTAAGGGAAAAGGAGACTTCTAGCTCAAGGACCTCTCCCCACCCTCCAAACAAATACAAATTACCATCTCGGAGACCCTCCAACCCCTATCCCAAAATGACTTTCAGTTTTTAGCTAGGAAATTTCTAGCTCAAATATAATCCAAGACTTTTACCCACCTCCAAACAAATACAAATTACCATCTCGGAGACCCTCCAAACAAATATAAATCCCTATCCCAACAAGACTTTCTTTTCTTAGTTAGGAAATTTCTAGCTCAAATATAAACCCGGGACCTGTAGCTATTTGTCACTATCAAATTTTCAAACATTATTTCTAAAGTTTAGACCTCATCACCAATTATCAATGTTTCAACCGTTGATATTAGAAATATTTCATCATCGCGATAATAGAGACTAAACTTTACTTTACCACTCACACAGCGACGACATTCGAACAAATCCTTTATTTGCGGTTTGTTAAGAGGATATTTTTTGTCGATAAAATATACTTTTGACCGATCGAGATCGATGGTAAGTTTAGGATATTTTTGTTGACTGATTGGATCATGAAAGTTTTTAAATCCTGTTGATAACTTCTGGCTCAGTTGTTCAAGGTAATTGGAATACTCGCTGTTATCAGATTTGATGAGCGAAAGTTTTAGCTTGTCACGGCAACTGAAACATATACCTGATATTTCATTATTAATTTCAACTGTCAACTGTTTGCCGTCTATCATTAGATATTTGATCTTGCTATTGTAGCTATTTGTCACTATCAAATTTTCAAACATTATTTTTATTGTTCACACAAAATTACATACCCTAGCCGTCGAATATGATATCAAGTATAGATCTATTATCACAACAATACCCAAGTGCAAATGTATCTACTCCATTTTCGCAGTAACGTTTGTCATTAAAATTACTCAATCCGCGTTTGATAATGATATCTGTTTCGAGTTTATGACGATTTGTTCGAATAGCCATTGCTCTTATAAAACTAACGCCGCCGTCAAGTGCGTACTTGTAATCATCAAATTTCATAAACTTTTTAACAAAATCGCAAGGCAGACCTTTTGCCTTTTTCGTTATTTTATTATTGTCTAGCAATACGGCATACATTTTACTGCGCAATCCAATAAAGTATTTGATGATGCTAGAGTTCATTTCATCCTTGAACTTACCAATAACTTATTTATTTGTGTCATTATGAAATTTACTGTCATGAGGGTAATCGGAAAGATCAAACAGATGTCGATTATCGTATATATCCTGATAGACGTCCTCACATTCAATTTCATACACGAGCGAGTCGGTATCAGTAAACAATAGTCTATTTGACGGCCACTGATTTTTAACAAAATTATAATGAAAATCATACATGAGCCACTTCGATAAATCTAACACGGAAGCTCCAACGTAAATCGGCTTGTTTAGTTTTAGATTTGTTTTTCTTCTTTGTATCGCGACAAGATTTTCATTAAAAATTTTCATACTAACAAAATCATCGTCTTACACAAGTTTATTCCGGCGGTAGATATCATTAACTAGCTCGATATTTACTCGTTTTCTAATATTTTCCATCGTTTTACCAAAAACGGAGTTGTTCATAAACTTAAAGAAGTTTTTTTTTCAAAATCAGTTTTAGATACAGCTCTTCTCGAAGTGTTTGAATTAATATAACCTTTCATCCAAGGTGACTGATTAAACTTTAAAACTCTATGAACTTTCCTCAACACAAGACCAGCGTCTATTGCTTGTTTTAAAAGTCTGTAATGCAAAACATAATTTTTCTTATCGAGTAAATTTGGTACTAGTTTTTTTACCATAGAATTTTGTCCTGGTGATGCTATCCTTGTTGTTCTTGAGATAACATACTATAATCTATTACCATTGATTCCACACAGAAAGTATAATCGTTGTGTAAATTGTGTAGCGAAGTTGGATAATCGAGATCAACTTCAACGAAATACGAAATATCATCGGGATCTTTTTTTCTGTCTCCGATAGAAATTGGTCAGTCGTAATCCAACAAAATCCACCAAAAGGCATTGGTTCGGCCATAGAATAACCGTACAAATTATTACAATCTAGATAAATTATATACTTCGAAGGAAGCTTAGGATTGTACTCTTTCAGGTATTTGTTGTTTGCTTCAGAATATTTCTTTGTTATAACGCTAATACCGCCTCTGATACCTTTTTCGATAAAATTGAACATATCGACGTCAGTCAGTAATTCTAACCTTACTTTACTAAACTTTAACAGAGCGTCCCATGACAGCCCGGGAGCAGAATAATACCAACAAGAATCTAGTCCATAATTGCTGTAGCTTACTCGACAAAAACTTTCAAAAACATCTGCTAGCAGTAATACATTTGTTTTCAAATATAAATCATGATAATCACCAAATGTTCTGCAGTTAAATTTATTCCAAATATCTTGTGCATATTTGTACTCGTCATCTATAAAATTTTCATTTTTAAGTTGCGAATAAAATTTATCCTTGTCAGGTAAAGACGTTTCATCAAATTTACTCCAATCGTCGAGATACTCGTACGGAAATACTCCTTTTTTAGTCAGTAGATTAAATTTATCTCCAAAACAATCTTGTAGGTTATCAAACTCGCTACAACCTTTTACCAGCTCATCTAACGATGCTGCCATAAACTGTAGGCTGTCAATAAAACGCAACTTAACTAAAGTAACTGCAATATACTTTTCAAAATTATTTGGAATACACTTGATTACGTTATCGAGTTTTAAACGAGATATTATTTCAGGATTACCAAAAGCTTCTACGATAATGTGGCTATCATACCCTCTGAAATTATGAAGAACAACTGGAATAAAATCTGGAGCGTGAAATTTTAAATTACACTTATCATGAGCCGCTCCACGATATTGCCCGGTCAAATGACAATGGTCGCGTACTTTTTTATTATCAGGCGAGTCAAAAGCTTTTTCACAAATATGACAAAATTCCGCTTGTTCGTCATCAGATTCTTGTTGAGATGTCAGTTTCATCATTGGAGTTATTCTTTTTAAACGATTAAATACATCATCAGCTTCGCTAATTAGCTGCTTGAGAAGCCAAACAGCTGGATTTTTACCACGATATAATTTGATTGGTTTGGATAAGCTCGAATCAGCACAGCAAACTATCTTTTACGCTACCCCACATGGAAAATAATTTTGGGTTTTTCTTGTACTCGATTGGTTAGGATTTTTTCTACGCCAAGTACAGGCTGAAGTAAGCATTCGAAATCAGCGTATATGACGAAAGGAATTTTTAGTTTGTGATTATGACTGACAAACTGTAATAAACTATTTTCTTTGGACGGCATTGTTATTCGTTGTACGTCACTACAGTACTGCAAATGCTTTTGTAATGTTTCATTGTCTGTACAACCGTGCAAGCAGCGATAACAGAAGAACTTTTTATTGTTTTGTTTACTATACTGTCTGCCAACTAATCCATTAAAGTTTTTAATCCAAACGTAATGATTCTTATAAAACAGCAAGTTTATTGTCGATTGTGAAGCTTTTTCTGAAATATATCTCGGATAGACGTTTTCTTTTTCATCTAGTCCGAAAATATTTATTGAAACATTATTTTGCTTTTCAAATTTTGATATTTGATTTTCTGCAACTGGAAAGTCGATGCCATTAAAATTTAATTTTGATACGTGACTAAAATACTTGTCAACACGATCAGCATTTTTTTCCGCTGGAAATAGCGCAGAAAGAATAGCCCACTGAAAACATCTGTTATCAACGTTCTTTACGTTTATACAGCATTTTTATTTTTTATTTTTTGTGGTAGGTCAGTATACGAACTACCGCGTAATACGTTATATTTTATTGTGTGAAATAAAATTTCAGTAATCATTTCAAACTTCCAACCCGAACCCGATTCGGTAAATTCTTCTATCTTTTTCCAAATTTCCTGGTGTATTTCATCAGGTAGTGATGAAAGAATAGTCCCAAGCAAAACACGCCTTGATTTTGCATTAATGTAAGGGTCTGCAATTTCCTCGCTAGTCCCAAGTAGCTTTGAAAATATAACGTGATATTGCACTAATATTCTCAGACCCTTATGTTTTTCAAGTTCACGTCTTACAGTTGGCTCTAGCAAATGATAGAGATTTGTTGCAGTGAAATTTACCAGTACGATTTGTTTATGGAACCGATAACTGTTGTCAAATCCTGTAAAGGCAGTCGCTATTTTTTCAGGTTCTCCCATAAGGCTCTTCTTGGCTATATCACGTAATTTCAGCATTGTTATATATAGTGTAATATTATATCTCTAATTGTTTGTTCGATCGATAACTCACCGCACGCCAGTTGAACAATCAATTAGAGATACAAAATCCTTACAGTATAATGACAGAAATTCTGAGATACATGAGACTGACAACGGAAGAGCAAGAAGCATATCATGTTCACCCGAAGTATAACTTATATGCTGGAAATGCATTAGGCTCGGTTATTAACGTAAAATCTAAAAAATCTGTAGGAAAACCAACACCAGCAGGAATAATAATTTCAGTGAAAGGTGATGACACAGATATGACTGAAATGTTTAGAAAAGATTTTATTTATACTTTGTTCTGCGATGATATTCCAGAAGGACAACGAGTATATAGAGTAGATAATTCGATTAGCAATGATAATATTGAAAATTTAGCTTTACAAGATGAGTATCAACGCCACCCAATATTTAATCTTTACGAGGCACATGATAAGGGAATTATTCGAAGAAGAAAAACTAAAAAAGTTGTTGGTTTTATGAATAATATGGGGTATCTCACTGTAACTGTCAGAGGAACACTAGCCGGTAAAGTTAGTTATCTTAGCCATAGTTACTGTCGCTGACAGAAAAAATTACAGCAGACCGACAACTGGACAATATAATGTTAAGTATCACATTGCTAAAAAAATAATAAAATTTAATTTTACTGTTGCCGAACAACAAATATTTTGGCAGCTCATCAAACCTTTTTTAAATATCAAAATTCCAGACCGACAGAAAAATATAAAATTCGATTTTATATTTGTCAAGATTTTTAACTTAATGACGATCTCTGACGATCGCAGACAATATCTAATATCGTTATGTATCGTTATCAATTATATCAAAATTGCTCAATAGCGTCTGGTACCTGGTAGAGTCATTCCACGTCCGATTCCTAGTAGGTTTGGAAGAAGACTTCCCGCTAATCCCGCTAGTAGTGGAGCTATTGGAATAAATCCTCCTTGTTTTGTTCGATTGCGTTTTGTTGTTTTCTTTTTTTTCGAAGATTTTGTTTTTCTAGCTGGCATTTATTTTTTATTGTTACATAAAACTAACGATAGATTTGTTTGATTCCACGACCTTCAACTGCTTTTTCGTTGCGCCAGATACTGCCCTTGACGCAGCCGCTAGTCCAAGTGTTCCTAGTACTGGCAAAATTTTTGGCAATATTGTGCTAGCTATCACAGAGAGTGCTGGTCCAAAAAATCCACCTTGTTTTGACATTGCTGTTACTTGCGAAACAGATAGTTTAAGAACAAATGGTTTTCCTTTATCAAGTTTATCGATTTGTTGTTGCGTTAGCATTAATTTAATCGCTGTTTTATTTGAAGTCTCAGTGACTTCTGTCAATGGAGATATCATTAAAGAAACAGAACGGCGTTTAGCAACAGCTGCTGATAATTTTTCAACTTGACCGGGCGTTAAGTATAGTTCTCGAGTTGTGTACTTGGTTTTCATTATTTTATATCAAGGTTGTTAGATTAAACTTTTACAGTCATTCTTCCTTTAGTCGCGTCAATTGTCAAGAATCTAGCACTGGCAACTAGCGCATATACGTTATACTGTTCGGCTGGCAGTGCGCCAAGTGTCCAGGTGACCTCAGTATCAGTAGTTGATCCGATAGCTCGTTCGGGATGCTTTGATATATCAAAATAAAAGATAGGATAGAGTGAACGAAATTCTTCTACATATATTTGAGATCCACTGTCCACGTCCTGATATTTTTGCATAGCCTCCATAAGGTACATATACGGCCGAGATACGTTTCTGGTGGCGTCTACAGCAAAATTGCATTCGATTGCACGTTCGGGATATTGTTTAGAATTTACTCTAACAAATATTCGTCTGACATCTGGGTTATCAAATACGGAATTATTCATTTCTTGATCATTACGACGTGCCTGTCGTTGAAATATAACGAACAAATGTCGAGGTAGTTGTTCGCTAGCTGTAGTTGTAACACGCCATGTGTAATCAGTTGCATTAGGAATTGCTGTTTGATAAACTCTGTTTTGCTGGAAGTATATCTTTTTTGTATAGGCGGTCAATAATGATTCGAGCTCCATCGTTTTAGCTACAGAGGGGACAATTCGTGGCATCCATAACGCTAATCTTGTAATAGCAAACTGTCCTTCAAACACTCCATCAGCGTGCATTATACAATCATTTTGATCAGCTCGATCTAAAATAAGTGTATGTTTTATTCCTCGAAAAACTTTGTTGTATTCACGGCAAAATCCAACGATTGTACTTAACGGAAGCATCATCGTTATCTGGCGAGATTCTGCAGCAAATGCTTTTCGTTTGGCAAATCCCTGTTATATTGCTGTCGTATTATTCTTGTGACCGCTAATCTTATTGAATCACGTATCGCAGCGGTATCATTAGCAGCGGGATTGGCGATTAGATTATTGTTATCTTCAGCAGGAACACCAACATCAGTACGAAACTCGCTTGAGACAGCTGTCCCGAGTGAGGTATCTTTAAACCACATCATGTTTGTGGCAGCTGATCTAGAATAATCATCGCTAAACGAGACAATATTAAGTATTGTACTTGCTATAGGCAAGTGCATTGAAATAGCTTCTACAGTTTGACTGGCCAGTTGATATCGTGCACTTTTAAACAAGCTCCAACCGTTGTTGACAAGCGCAATTTCTGCACCAGCTGCAATATCACCACCTATCGCAGTTAATATTTGGCCACGCACTTCTAACACTGCCTTATGCGGCAGTAGAAACACGTCCTCATCTCTTGTGTTAAAAGTTCTAACACCCGTTTTATTTGGTTCGTTTGAGTTTTCATCGAGATATTCGACGTATTTGAATTCTGTTACAGCGTCGTCAGTATCATATTCTTCAGCAAGATAGAGATAATTTTTAGCTGACATTATTTTATTTTATAATCGCCACACAAAATTTCAGCACATAATTAAAAAGCAGCAGAAGTCGTCGGTTTTGTTTTCTTTACAAGTTTACGTACTATTTCTTCACCATGTGGTGATGATAATTTTTTTGTTGTAGCTATCATAGCTCGTTTTGTTTCTTTTGTTGGCGCAATATCTGATATTGCTCGTTTTATTTCCAATGTTGAAGGTCCTCTAATCTTATCAGCGATCTTTTGTCCTACTGCAGTGCCTGCTGAACTGGCTGCACCTGTCGCAAAAGCTTTACCTGCGTCAAGTGCAATTGGTGCTACTTTACGCGCAATTCCTGGGACATTTTCTACAATTTTAGTAAATATGTTTCCAAAAATCCACATACGATTTTTCTTCTATAAATTTTTTTGGTCTCATCTTTGTCTATAAAATATAAGCTCACAAAATTTACTAAGCTATCGATGATTTATACAGTGCGTAGGTGTAAATAGTACGTGACAATTTCGTTGTTTTAAGATCTATTTGTCTACCAGATTGATCTGTTAATTGCATTGTTATACTTGTTATTTGATTTTCAAGATTAATCGGATAATAAATAACTTGACGTGGACTAATTTCCATGATAGATCCTGGTGGAACGTCTGGCGAAAAACTATATATCGTTTGTCCCCTACTACCCTGGGCTGAGTAAGATCCAGATGCAATAGAGCAATTTCTTAGTATTGTATTTACTTCTGTTATATTTACTGGCAGTTCACCGTTATATGTAACAGCTTTCTTCAAGACTATCATAAATTTTATGGAGAAATCCTATTAGCGATAGTTTTTGGTGACGTAAAATCAATCATCGTATTATTTTTTAATGCTATAAAAGCTCGTAATATGTTATAATTTGGTGTTAGCTCAAAATTATCAGCTATACCGCCCGCCTTTGTTATCAGCCCCTTTATCGTCTTATTTAGATCAGTGAGGTTATAAGCTTCTTGTGGAATTTTAAATGTTTTCCATCGCGTGTCTCTTATTATATTTGGAATAAATGTAAATTCATCGTTTACTCCAGTTTTTACGCTAGCCATAGAATTCCATGCTGTACAGGAAATTAATCCAATCTCATACTGTTTTTCAGGCTCTAGTTGTATTGGCGGATTGTAATAAACAGAAAAGTTTGCGCCGTTTCCTGTTGTCTGCGATGAATCAAGTAATAATGTTGTTGATGTTAGTGACATTATACTAATATTGTTAGATAAGATCGCTATGTAAAATTTCATACTCGTCCGATGTCAGTAATCCGCTCGATCTAAGATTATCTAGTATATCAATGATTTCATTATCGATCTCTTCACTTTCATTACCAGCCTCTTTGGATGATATCAACAAAATAAGTCGGTCAACTATTTCTGCGTTTGATGTAAAAACTTTAACTCCAGATCCAGTGGTTTCGTCTGGTAATGTTTTATCTCGTTCGTTTTCATACTTATCTAACAGTCTTTTGAAGGGACATGCTTTATTATATTCTATTTTTCTGGTTCTGTACTGTGTTGCTGTTTTAAGTAAAATTTCAGCAATAATTCCTTCTCTTATATAATAAAATGCTTCTAGTAAATTCTTTTCATCTTTCAATTTTTTTTATTTCTCTATCAGCGAGTAAACCAGCTTCTATATTTTTTTAATTTTTCTATTAAATTGTTATATTTTTCTTCTGGCCAAGTTCGAATTTTGTCAATTTCTATGATATTATGTTTATCAATAAATTCATTATATTCATTTTCTAATATTTTAACACGTGCATTTTCTCTATAAAATATTGCCTGTTTTTCAATAAGCATTTCTACTACAGCGGTTTCAATCATTATTTTTTGTTTCTCAGCCAATTCTTTGGTTTGCTCTGACAAATTCTCTATTAACCTCTTTAACCCGGCTGGATCAACCGTCATTCTTGTTATTGCATGTTGAAGTGCAAGAGGGTCATTCATTAATATGTTAAATTCAGCCTGTCGTACAGCAGGATCAGCAATTTTTCTTACAAGTTCCTCTGCAATTTTTTTTATTTTCTTCTTTCGATCTTTCTCCAAGTAAACCTAACAAACCTTTTTCTTGTAATTTTTTAAGCTCGTCTGCGGATAATGTAGATATTTCTGGTTGCTTGCCAAGTACTGCTTCAGTAACAGGTTTAAAAAGTTTAGCAGTTTCTTCCTCTGCTTGAACTTGCCCACGTCGAGCTTCTTCCACTTTTTTCTTAAAAGCTGCTCGAGTTTCAATAAATTTCTTTAGTAACTCGATTCTTTGCTGATGCTTGTCCATTGTTTATTTTTTAAACGCTTTATAAAATTCGCGTCAATACAACAACGAAACATCTTAGCCGGATCACGCGCTAGTTTATCAAATAAAACGAAATTGTATTTGTCTTTGGTTGCTTGGTGATATAATTCGATAAATTTATCTTTCGTTACATCACCGCATTGCTCGTTTGCAATATTTCTCACATCAACATCATCCAGTCCAGGAAATAATATAAAACAACCAGTATTTCGCCGAATAAATCTATCGACGTTGTAAAAACCTTGGGCGAAATAAACAGAATTACATCTTTTATTACGCGATAATGAAAAATAAGATCTGATCTTGTTCATCTCCTCATTGTTTAGCGGAATATCGTCAAATACAATTATTTTATGCTCAGATGAATCAAGCTGATTAACTGGAATTAGTTCTTCTGGTTGTTTTATTAAAAATATATCATCGCCTGCGTCAAGTTCATCACGAAGTTTATCGTTGTACTCGCTCAATAATTCATATTTATCCTGTTGTGGGTTAATTGTGTAAATATATACCTTGTCGTAGTTAAAGTTATCGTTGAGCAAAAGATTCAATAACAGATTTGTTTTACCTGATCCTGTACGACCAACAATAAGATAATGACAATCTGGAAGTTCGTTATTATGTTTATGATTAATTAATCGTTCGGTATCAAAATTTAATATCTTCGCCATTGTTGTTATATAATTTTATGTAATATAATTTATATAATATGACCTATTACACAAAGTTTGGAACATTATTAATAGATTCATCGGCTGAAGCTCAGCAAGGTGACTTATCTAAATATGCAACTCTTGATCAGCTCAGAAATGAAATCAATAATTTATTAAATATCACAAGTGTGGATCAAAATGAAGTCGTTGTTTTTCAGGATAAACAAGGACGATTAAAGACAAGTAATATACAACTGTCAGATGTACTTATACGAATTCCTACCGCGGTTGTTAATAATATTGTTACTTTTACCGATCAAGGTAAGATACAAGAATCCGGTAAGTCAGTTAACGATTATATCAAAAAAGCTGGTGATTCATTCACTGGCGACATTATCATGAATAAAAATAAAATTACAGACCTTGGAAACCCAACCGCAGATACGGACGCCGTAACAAAGAAATACGTCGATAATCAAGAATCTAAATACGTATCAGTCAACGGTGGTATAATGCGTGCATTTCTCAACATGAATAATAATGGTATTAATAATCTTAGAAGACTAGAATCTGATTTTGATGCTGCAACGAAAAAATATGTCGATGATAGTAATATCCCGATGACGATATCATTAACAAAAATCAATAATGAAATGACCACATTTAAGACTGATTTCTCTAATCACGTACAAACGTTTCTAAATTTTCGTAGAAATATAAACAGATCTATTACGAATGTTTTGGAAGTCCAGCGGTTGTTGATATTAAACTGGCTGACATTAACATAAAAATCAACGATATCATCAGTGGAATCCCTAATATCGTTGAAAAAACGAATCTGATTAAAATTCCTCACAAGCAGATCATCAATGTGGTATACACAGTAGCATCAGGATCAGCAACATGGACACCGCAAAATAACACTATCAAGCATACCGCGGAAGTCACTGGTGTATATAGGCTGTCCGTATTTAGCAGTGCAAAATTTATCATATTTACCACATATCTATGGCGTCATTCAAGCGATGCTTTTTCTGGAACTGTATCTATAGTGTTAAATAAAGATACTGAAGAAACATTTCTACTGGTAGCATCTGATAAAAAATAACCGCTGCGTCTTACTGGTGGTATCTGGAATTTGTAGCTGAAACACCACAATTAATCACTTAATCAAACCCAGGAACTGGCACTATTGTATAAAATCTGTAAACAAATATTATATAATGAAAAAAGTATAGTTGATTTTAATCATATTTCGGAGAAAATTCCAAAACAAGATGTGGACGCGCTAATGCAATATTACAGATATTATCACCAAAAAAAAACTTTGGTGCGTGAAAAAATGTTACAAATACTATAACAAAATACTTCGGATAATATCATATTTACCATTGTTAATGACCGGCTTTGGTATAATTTCAAGTGAAGCATCATTAAATCCGTTTTTGTTAATAATATCAGGCGTTGGTGTTTCTCTTTCAACAGCGTGTAAAAAACTGAACCTCGACTTGTGACTAAAACAAATGCCTGTAAAACAGCTAGTATAACTTACAAAAAATTACTTGATCAGATACGATCTTACTTGCGAGGTGTAAAATATGATATGGACGATTTAATACGCGAGTTTCGTATTATTGACAGTATGTTAACGGATATCCTACCAATGAAAGTCAGCAGGTATGAAAAAGATTATCAAAAAAAGTATGTTAATGACAGAGTATGAAATTTTATCTAAACTTAAGAAATAATGTTTGAAAATTTGACAGTGACAAATAGCTACAGGTCTCGGGTTTATTTTTGAGCTAGAAATCTCCTAGCTAAAAACAAAGTCTTGTTGGGATAGGGATTTGTATTTGTTTGGAGGGTCTCCGAGACGGTAATTTGTATTTGTTTGGAGGTGGGTAAAAGTCTTGGATTATATTTGACCTAGAAATCTCCTAGCTAAAAACTGAAAGTCGTTTTGGGATAGGGATTGGAGGGTCTCCGAGATGGTAATATGTATTTGTTTGGAGGGTGGGGAGAGGTCCTTGACCTAGAAGTCTCCTTTTCCCTTACTACTCATGTAATATGTTTTCTAACGTCTTGCAGCTAATTTATATTTGAGTATTTCAAGGCAGTTATCATTTTTAGGTCAACAGAAATGATTAATCAGTAAGTTTCGTCCAGTTGCCTGGACTACTGAAAGTTACCCCAAGGTGTTTTTGGAACTCAACAAAACAGAGGACTTAGTTTTTCAATTTTAGTTCGGGAAAAAACGGGCTGTAGCTTACGCGAGAATAACATTATCTGGGTTTAGACTGGATTGAGCATTTGTGCAGTATGGAATTATTATCAGCCTCGCAATGGGCTTTCAAATTTTAATGAATGGTCCTTTCAAGTACATTCAGTTTTCTATCTTTGGGTGACATTGTAGATGCTGTCAAGAAGTCCTCCAATTTTTTAAAGCAATAATTTTCTTTTGTCCACATACTGTATAGGTTATAGTCTGAAAATATATATATATATATTTTTTTAAATGTCCGAAGGTTCCTGATGCAGGCTAGTAGAGCAACTAATTTCAAGTTTTAAAAAGTACATCTAAAAGAAGAAACACACCCACAAAAACTAGAACAAAAGTTTTCCGTCATTACCTGCTAATGACTTACAGTTTATTATTCTGTAAGTGTGAGACCAAGGTTGGAATAAATAACTAGGCATCCCAACCGATAAAGATATTTTCAAAAATGAAAATGGCCCAACAATTGCAATTGTTTCACCTGATTTCTAATCATCATCACGTTGATCAGGATCTGAAAATTGACATATATCCAGAAACATAACCCTCCAGATTGGAGGACGGACGGACGGACAAACAATCATAACACTATTTACCAGTACGAAACATTTGTGGTTGGGCATAGAATGAAACTGTACATCTAGATGTAGCAGCTAAGACTATGGAAAGTTGATTTTAATGTAATAATGAATAACTAAAATTCAGTCTCGACCTGTTTATTTACAAAACATCTTTCACATGACAATTCACAAAGGACGACATGTACAATTCGATAAATATGAATATTGGCAGGTAATTTACAGAGAGAAACCAGAAAGAGAGACAGTAGGTGAAATGTCGTAATAGCAGTATTAATATCAAACAATTATGACATTTTGGTCCGCTTGATGTGCGAGGAACAAGTCAGTTCGACGTTCGCATAAATTTTCACCATCGTCTTTGTGACTGATGAAGCTTGGACTCCATAAAATGACGATGAACAGATCAAACATTGAATAGTCCTTGTGATGCACGCACAGCCCAAACAACAGAGATGATACATTTTAAAACAATTGTATGGACGACATGACGCACCTATTGCCCAAACGTGGATAAATAAAGAAGATAAATCAATAAAACATTGTATGGTCTTCGTCATGCACATGTGGACCAAACATTGTAGCGTTATTTGTCTCCTTTCTGATTTTGGTTGAGGACACCGACTGCGTATAGGGGAGAAAATGTATAGGCATGAGATTCTCGCACGTTGCGCGTGACGGGAAATTAGGCATGTCATCTCCTCTCGCGTAGATACTCGTGCAGTCCTCATTTTGGTCAAAAATGCATTTGAGGTAGGGTGTTGGATCAGTGCCGTGAACGCAAAATACCTGAATAATGAAAAGAATTAAGACATAAACATGTATAAATTACGGAATGCAAGTATACTTTGGGGGGTGGGGGGAATAAGTGGATGCAAGTTAACTGAATTTTTATCAATGGGGGAATACAGTTAATTTCATCTGCCGATTCAATGTGTATGATGAAATTTAAATCAAGCTGACCACCCCATTACAAGGCCAGTCCATATTTAGTTAACAAAGTATTGTTATTTATTCTCATCCCGTATTATGCTATTCGATCCGACGTCACCATTAGCTCATCGAATATACATGGTTTTATCTTATTTTTCATTTGGTTGGTACAAATCCTGACAAAGTTATTCAGTTAAGCTAGTGTTAAAGATATAATGTGTAGAATGTTCTTAACAAGATTGCTTTATAAATCTGCCATACGTTTCTTGTAATCTTATAACATACAAGTAATAACTTACTATATCGGCATGCTGTTTCACATTCGCCATTCGTTTCTCTGTGCTGTCGATTGGAACTCTCTTCTTTAGTTTGAAAATGCTGCGACTGTCGTGAACACCAACGATTACCTGTACAACAAAGGCTTTAGACATGTATTTGAAGGTCACCAATCTACACAGCAGTTTACAAATCGAACTACGCATGTCCGTACTCATGACAAAAACAATTAAAAAAAGAGACAAAGTCAACTTGCAAGTAGTCAAATGGTGGTACAAGGACCTTTACATAAACTATATAACAACGACATGGAAACAAGATATGCAATATTGGATCTATTCCTAACGGATACTACTGAAAATTATTTGTCTGAGTTTTGAATTTGTGCTTTCTTGGTAAGGACCAGTGATTTACAATTAAGCAGAAGACAGCCCTGATCCCTCAAGAATTTGTTTCTTCGCGGCACAAGATAACGTTGGACACGCGTGAAGCTTGTGTTTGTGGGGTTTTGTTTATATATTTTTAACGTAGCTTTAACAATTGTAGTCATATCGCTACGATGTCTGCAGTGTGGTAGTTTCTTGTGACGTCTAGCATTGGGGCATCATGCCGCAGACATATAGCATCACGCCCTACCCAGTCACATTTTCCTGACACCAGGCCGATCAGTCCTAACACTGAACTCTTAATGCTGAGCGCCAAGCGAGGCAGCTGTAAGTACCATTTTTATAAGTCTTTAGTCTGATATATTTGCCACAGAACAAAACCTACGAGCATATTCAATAGAGGTGAAATATATGATCTTCTACACCAAATATAAGACCTTTCTGTCCCATTCCAAATATAAGACCTTTCTGTCCTATTCCAAATATAAGAGTTTTATGCCCCATACCAAATATAAGACTATTATGCCCCATACCAAATATAAGACGTTTTTGTCTCATACCAAATATAAGACGTTTCTGTGCCATACCAAATATAAGACTTTTCTGTCCCATATTCATATAAGACGTTTCTGTCCCATTCCAAATATAAGACTATTATGTCCCATACTAAATATAAGACTTTTCTGTCCCATACTAAATATAAGACTTTTCTGTCCCACACCATAAGACTTTTATGTCCAATACCAAACAGAACCATCACTTTATATACAAAATAATGTCCTCAAAAATACCATTCAAAAAAATGCGACAGAAAATTCCATGCAATAAACTAAATTCCTTCTCTTCAAACATTTCATACAAATTAACCTCGGTTGCAACTTTGTTACATGTCATTACTTATGCGTGCTCTGTTGGTACTTTTCTAATCTACCGATCTTATTCTTGCAATAGTCAAGTGCTTTAGAATCTGAGGACTTTAATGGAGGTTTTACTGTTGCAAATATCCGTTGTACAGGTTCCGCTAGTGCTTCCCCGGTATAAGCCAATAAACACAAGTAAAAACACAGTCAACGTCCTCAAATTCTCAATACCGTTATCCCCGATAGCATGAGTAAGAGGTCCGCAAGTACATTTGTTACCGTTTGAATAACATGTAGCGATGGGTCAATGGAACCCATCCAGCACTCTCGTCCATCGCTGGATAGCGTGAATATACTACGCCTATGGAGTTTCTAGACTGGTTGCCAGTTTCGTTTGCTTTTGTCACAAGCAAAGTTTTAATAAGGCCAAATAGTAGCCATTTGAAGGGGTATTGTGTGGTGAGTTCCATTGATACGACATGGAATAAAGGTCTAACCTGTTTCCCGATCTCCTTCATTCTCTGTATAAGAATGACGTGTCCCTTATGGAAAAGATCAAAACAGCCAATAGTGTATACTTTGTCGACTTTCTTCTTGGAAATTTCCAAGATGGGAATCGAATGACTTCGCGTGAGGGACCGGGAGAGAAGGTCTTTTTCTGGTGGATCATCTTTTTCCTCCCCATCAGACATGTACTCCCCTTTGACCAAATCCACGGAATTAAACCTACGCATCAAAATTGGAAGATATTAGCGTGACTGTTTATATAAAATTAACATTCATGACATAATTTGAGGATTGTGATCCAAAAAGACTGAAATCATTCAGCTCGTTTTATAAATTCCATATGAAACGAGATTTGCCCCGAAGTCACTAAATCGTCTAAAAACAAAATGGTAAATTCGTGCTAACATTTGATAAGTTTTGATCTGCTATAACTTCGTACAGCATTAGGTTCGAATAATTTTAATTTCTAAATTATCGTAATGTTTAAATTTATGTGTACATAAACAATTTCAACAAAACTGCATGACTCTAAGTATACATTTTGAAGTCTGAGTACAGCTTTTTTGTGCTCTGACTGTTCCATGTCGATGAAAAGAGGTCCCGTTATCTCGAAACCTTTGGAGTACTAATCTCTGACTCGAGCTCCAAATCATAAAGTCGGAGAGAATACTCAGTTACATATACCTAATTGAAACCACAAAGTTTTATGGGTCACTCCAGTTACACATATCAAATTGAACTCCCCAAATCGGAGATGAAACTCCAGCTACATATATCAAACTGAACCCCCCAAGTCGGAGATGTAACTCCAGTTACATATATCAAATTGAAACCTCCAAATCGGAGATGTAACTCTAGTTACATATATCAGACTTAAACCCCCAAATCGGAGATGTAACTCCAGTTACATATATCAAACTTAAACCCCCAAATCGGAGATGTAACTCCAGTTACACATATCAGACTTAACCACCAAACCGGAGATGTAACTCCAGTTATATATATCAAACTGAAACCATCAAATCGGAGATGTAACTCCAGTTACATATATCAAACTGAAACCCCCATACTGGAGATGTAATTCCAGTTACACATATCAGACTGAAACCCCAAAAGAGGACCAGTATAAATACCAATTTAAAATCCTACGGTGGGATAGGACACTTGTTACATGTACCAAAACGGAACTCCAAAGTCAGATAGGTCACTCGTGTTACATACAAAAAACTGAATCCCTAAAGTCTAAAAGTTAACTAGAGTTACATATAGAGAATTGACATTTAGGACAATGGTAGAGGAAGCAAAAGTTGATAACATACTGAGACTGCTATGATTCTAACTTTATTGGAATTAAAATAATAGAGTGTTTAAAAACTCGGACTTTGAGCTTGAGCTCAGGTTTTGAGATGAAAAGGTTTTGAGAATATAAGGTTATGTTTATCACATGAAAAAATCAGTTATTTTGATCAGCAATAATTGAGAAAATTCTTAAATTAGTGTGTTAAAATGACTTTAAAATATTTGTATGAAGCATCTCCTGCCTATGACAAAGTTGTGTCATTTGTAACGCCTTGACTTGGCGTGTTTACACGCTACATATAAAAATAATGGTAATGGTTAAAATAATGTCTTCTGCATTACGTCACGTGAAAAACGATAAACCTGTCAGTTGTCTATTATAAGGGCGCACTACAGATAGTATGAACTTCTGAGAGAGTGACAGGTGTAAGGTGAGGTTGTTTACATTTGCAACAAGCACACTGGAGAGAATGTTGGCATAATGCTATATTACTTTCAAGTACTGTGGCTGCTATTTTTGTGACACTGTACTTGTGGAAACTGCACATGATATAAGCAGACAGCTAACCATAATGACTGCTCCAATGTGCTCGAAAATCAGCCTGAGTTAGTTTAAAGTATACCATCTTTAGTAGTTATTAAAAATAGGGAAATTAATTTTGCAGACTAGACAATAAGAGCTTCAGAAAGTGCAATGAATGAATTACCAAATATTTAAAATGTATAAAAGTTATCGGCTCTGTTTTTTACAATTTACCTCTGCTGTCCAGGAAGTGAAAATGACCAAGCGGAGCAAAGTTTTTTGATAGGTGTACATCTAAAGTAAAGCCAAGCTGTATACTCCATAGTCCAAAACTACACCCATCAATCACACACCAAAATAAAAGGAATAAAAAAAAAAAAAAAAACAATCCCTAAGATATACAAAGTCTTTTTTAAACAGCCAGTATAACCAGTCAGAAAACCGGGGAAATTCTTTTTCTTTAAAAATCTATCCCTATACAAAATACGAAACCTATGTTGGATAGACGTTAATTTAAAATGTTTAATCTCAGTGTAATTGATGAAGCATCCTTGTAGGTTAAATACGTATTGGTTGTTAGGGTAGTTTACGACGAGTACAAAAATAGTATCGTGTTACAAGTAACAAAGTAACTGGCCTTTTGGCCTAAAGGATTAAATCAGCTTCAGACCACCTGTCAGTACAGTATTTTAGCTTTCTAATTAATATGGGAAGAGATCCAAAGGATTGAACACTTTTGAGATTCACTTGGTCCTCTACGATAGCAGAGTATTTTATACAGAAAGTATCTTTTTCCCCTCCTCCAAATAAGTTTTGCGAAGAATTGCCCCTGTTACACTAATTTGGAGAAATCCTTCCATTGTAAAAGATGGAGTAAAATTCTATTAACTTTTAGTGTAGTACCCATCGATATGAAATGCGATACCTCCTCGTTAGACTTGAGTCCTTGCATGAATACGAGAAACTTCCTTTATCTTCTGTTTCTTCCTCTTCCTCTTTCATTTGTTTTGTCTGAATCGCATTGGTGACCTTCAAAAAAATACTTTTTGTTACGCATACTGTTGGTAAGTTATCAAGACGTTCCACCTTCTTCATTATAAATATCTAAAAGGGCAACCTTTCAGTGATAAAAAGACTGGATATAACATTAGAAAAATAAGTTTTGTACTTTAATATTATAAACTATGGCGGAATGGATCATATCAGTTAAACTTGATAGCTGTAAACATTGCTAAATATAGATAATAAATTTAAAATAATTTGGTCTTTATTTTTTCTTTGGATGATAAGCTCGTGACTTGTTCAGTCATGTATCATTCTGTGATGAAAATGAAATGCGAGCCAACTTAGAATTCAAAAAGGCATACGCCACATTTCTGACATCACTTTTTTTTTTATTCTAAAGACTCAAATTGAATCATGCACGGTAATCACCATTACTTCAGTTCAAAATCTGATCGTCCCAGATTCATTATTATTTCGGCACATTTTTAATCCTATCCACGCTTATTACGCATCAAAATACAGCCTAAATCAAACTGCTTCGTACAACTAGTGTATTTCGCAATCATGGTCTTGAGCCATTGCCTACCAATCGAGATTCGTTTACTTACTATTGGATTGGTATTATCAGTTTAGTTAGTAACCATAACCAATTTACTTTCTGTGAAAAATACGCTTTAGTTTCTGTTCTTTGTTTTGTTCTGCTGTTGTTGTTACTTTATTTATCAAGTAGAAAAGCATAAGATGTTCTTTATTTGTTACTGGTATCACATCCACTCCATACAGTTTGCAGGATTACGAGTTAAGTGTGTCTTGTTATGTATCAAAGTTTGTGACGGGTATACTTTGACACATACTATATTGTTTACATGCTGTGGAACTGACTGTCGGTATTATCATATTATGGTTGCATATGCGGCATTATTTGTTAGAACCAGTGGCGGCGCTAGGTAGTAGTTGGGAGGGGAAAGGGGGAGCCATCGGGAGATATTTTCATAGTATCTCACCTTCAAATTAGTCTAACAGGGGCCACTCTTCACAAAACTTACTTGGGGGAGGGAAAGGAGGGATGTTGGCAGAAAAAGGGCATAACAACTGTTCTCTGTACCAAAGTAGGGGCGTCATTAAGGAACATTGCCCTCAAGCCCTTGTGTCACCACTGGTTGGAACCCTTTAATCTCCAGTAGTACATGACGAAGAATGTGACTAAAAACTTACAGTTGGAGTCTCACTTTCTGTCTTCTGACAACTGTCTTCCGGTAGACTTTCTTTGCTATCAGTTTCTGGCTTTCCTCTGGCAGTAAGTTTGTACTGAAGACTTGCATGAGCCAGACGCACGGACAGCAGTAGACAAACAACACCCAATATACCACCTGAAGCAATTATTACTCCAATTAATTAATATACGTACTATGCGACATACTCACACGGCGGTAATTATTACTCTAGTTAATTAATGTAATTACCCTGCGACATACGCATACGGTAGTAATCTTATCTTTACCCGTAAATGGTAAGTAATTTACTATGCGACGTAAGAGCCAGGTGATGACCGTCAGACTAGTAATCCAAGGATGACGGGTTAAAAACCCACCCTTGCCAAACTTGGTCGACTGCCTCGGTGAATCTTTGGGAAAGGCATGTAGCTACCATTTCCTCGGCATAATGTAATTTATGTGTTAAAAGTAGAGTTAAAACAAAGGGAAAAACAACATACTTCAGTTTCCTGTAAAGTGATTTCTACGGAACACCAGAGCAGTCCTAAGTGGTCCATTTGGAATACATGCTGTTCGAACTGCAGTATATGGTGTGCATTCGTTTTTCTATGTAGGGCATTTATTATTGTATGCTGTGCATTGCCGATTAAATGATATGCATTTCTTATTATATGATGTGTATGTTTTACTATATCATATCATGTATTATTATATAATGTGTATGTTTTATTATATGATGCATACTTATTAATACTAGCATATGATGTGAAGTTATTATATAGTTTTAGGCAAATTCCGAATTAGTGGAACATCCATGGGCACCAGCAGTATGGGTCAAGGGGGGTCACGTGACCCCCCCGAAATCATACTGCATATATATATATATATATATATATATATATATATATATATATATATATATATATAATTCCGACAAGTTTAATCATGCAAATGAAGCTGAAAATATGTCACAAGATTCTGCTTCTTATACTAACTCTCCCGGCAGTGACTGACTGACCCCAACTAAAAAGATCCTGACCCCCCCCCTGCACAAAATCCTGCGGGCGCCCATGGGAGTATCCCTCATAGAATCAAATGTGAAAACACGGCTGGAGAGTGCATGCAATAATCAGAGACTTAGTGGTAAAATGGTTAAATGAAAATGAAAGTTTAAAAAGGAAATCTCCACGAAAGGCATGACAACCACCCAAAATGTTAAAAGAAGGCCACGATAAAGAGTCATTGTTTATTCAACCAGGCCTTTCAGGAGGTTACAGGAATCCCAGTGTAATCAGACAGTGAAGCAGAAGATGATGTTGAAGATAGAGAAAAGAGCTGTGCCTGAAAGGAATACAAACCAAAGGAACTGAAATACTGCATTTCTTTGGCATTCACAAAGTGAGCACTAAGTAATATTCATAACTGAAAGCACCATTTAGTTTACTGTTGTAAGCAAATTGATGATAAGCAGGAATTGCATATATATATATATATATATATATATATATATATATATATATATATATATATATATATATATATATATATATATATGTCATCGGGAAGAGTAAAACTACATCAGACACAGAGGCTTCTGAATGAAAAACATCGGCTACAGAAGGCCTGTTCAGAGACTTTATAAGACAGAACTTCGCCATCTAAGAAGGCAGCCTTCAACAGCATCAAGTGGACTGTCCAATACCAACTCAGAGAACTGCAAGACTCGTGGCTCAGCAGTAATGCAGATGAGATTCATTTTTACGCAGAAAGGAATGACATACTGGAGCTATAGACTTTGAGCGGAGGAGTAGTGACAGTGCAGAAGCACCAGCAGCGTAAATGTCAGACCTGCAGCAGGTTCTCTGTTGATAAAGAATCCCATGTGGCATCTTCTGACAAGTGTGCCATAGACAGTTCAGCCCCAAAAATTAGCACCATCAGCCACTCACGTACTCGCAAAAATCAAACCAGTTTGTAATGTCATGGTCATCTTCGAACTCGAAAGATCAACAACAACAACAACATTTTGTATGTTTCATGATTCAAGTTACCGCTACTTTCAATGTACGTGAAATTCGAGCCTTAAATTTTTTACTGCACTGGAAACAGACTGGTTTCCAGAATAGTCACCGAAACAGGTCGATTACATGTTTCTGTGATGGCATGGATCTTCTCATGATCGTTTTCACAATGTCTTGGAGCGGACAGGTGATTTGTATTCGATACACTGATTGAACTTTAGTTTTTATAGAACTGGATATACACTTGTATCTTTGTTCTTGTCGGGATATCCTGCAATTTTATCGTGATGCGTAAAGTCATGAAATTGGGTGGACCACCCCAAGTTTTTTTTCCTTTTAAACATGTATAATTTACATTAATTTTGCAGTGATGATTAAAGTCACAGAAATTGGGCGGAGCACCCTACTTATTATATGATATTTAGGTTTTATTACGTGATGTACACATTTAAATATATCATATGCAGTTGTTACCATTAGCTGTGTATTTCTTATTATATGACGTGCTCTTGTAATTATACATTGTACATTATTTACTATGTGAAGTGCATTTCTAATTATATGCTGATTCTGTTTTTAACTATATGATGCACATAAATTATTTGAAGTGCGTTGGTTACTATATGATACTGTAAATTAACAAACTTTTTATGCAAACTTCATTGTGTGCTGTGAATGTTTTATCATATAATGTGCATTTTTCATTGTAATGATCATTATATGATGTCCAAACTCCTGATGATGAGGATTAGATCGAAAATGCCCCAAAGAGCGATAACTGAACGATGCTGACTCGACTCAGTACCACATTATCCTCCATACCTATACATTTCTTAACACTGAGGCTTACAACAGTCGTCTGCAAGTGACCTTTACCGAAAATGTTTTATAGTTGTGATTTTAGAGCTAAAATGAAATATAGTAAAACAATCAGTCAATTTGCCAATCCTGACAATCTAGCAATTGAGGCTAGCTGTAGGGTATTTCTGCATCGATTCTAATCCAAAATGAATTGATTATGAATTGGAAAACACTTTTCATGTTAGCTCCTTGGACTTAAAAATGCAAAACAGATAGACGCTTAACACTTTTCAGCCTATGACAAATCAATTTGTTCGCTGAAAATGACCATTTAAGTCTTAATATGAAAAAGAGTAACGGTAATTGCAATTTTGTATATTTTACACAATCCACCAGCAGAACCTGCTCCCTCCTCAAGTATAACCCCTCCGGGTGGCTTAAGTGGTTAGAGCGTCCGCCTCGGATGCGATAGGTCGTGGGTTGGGACACCGGCAGAGTCATACCAAAGGCTTCTAAAAATGGTAATGGCGGCTGCCTCGCTAGGCGTTCAGCATTAAGAGGTTAGTGTTAGGACTGGTTGGCCTGGTGTCGGGATAATGTGGCTGGGTGGAACATGATGCTACATGTGTGCGGCATGATGCCCCAGTGCTGGACATCACTATAAACTGCTACACTGCAGATATCGTAGCGATATGACTATAATTGTTAAAGCTACGTTAAAAATCTAAAATCACACTCACACTCCTGAATAACCCCAAGGGGGGTGGTGGGTGGTGGGGATTGCCAAGAATTGAGCAGATTTGATAAATTTACATTCAACGGTAGAGGGAGTTGTGTGACAACAGAATAAAGGACAAACAGTATAAATAATATGATATATTTAAAGACAAATTTAACCTTAGTGGTCAGAAATGTACCTGTATCGAGGGCAAAATAGCAAAAAGTCCTATATAAGTCAACAAAAATTTGTCATTTTGCACTGAGACAAAATCAGCACATATGTTTCTAAGACACCGACAGAAAGCGTATCTTTTACCAGTTGTATTGATGTGTGTTTTATAATTCTGTGTTGAGATGAAATAAATATGAATTGTAATACCCTCCATATAATCCTTACTAAAACTATTGATTGTCTTATATATATATATATATATATATATATATATATATATATATATATATATATATATATATATATATTAAAAATTTCAAAATTTCAAAATAACGATATCTGGGCCAGATTGCAAAATATTTTTTTTCGAAACCGGTGTATCATTAAATTCTTACTCTTGGGGGAGTTTCTGATTTGATCCTCATCATAAGGAGTTTGCATATCATATAATGACCATCATAATGAAAAATGCACATAATATGATGACCATCATAATGAAAAATACACATCATATAATGACCATCATTAGGAGTTTGCACATCATATGATGACCATCATAATGAAAAATGCATATCATGTAATGACCATCAGAGTGAAAAATGCACATCATATAATGATCATCATATTAAAAAATGTACATCGTACAATGACCATCATAATGACAAATGCGCATCATATAATGACCATCATAGTGAAAAATGCACATCATGTATTAAAACATCCACATCACACAGTGAAGTTTGGAAAGTGTATTCATTTTTTTTTTTACAGCATCCTGTAGTAACAAATGCACATAAAAAGTAATGTATGTATATCATATAGTAACAAATGCACATAAAAAGTAATGGATGTATATCCTACAGTAACAAATGCACATAAAAAAGTAATGGATGTATATCATATAATTAAAAACATATCGCATATAATTAGAAATGCGCATGACGTAATAAAATATGTTCAGCGTACAGTTATAACATACAATAATATGATAAGAAATGCACATGCGATAATAACAACTGTACATCATATATTTAATGTGTACACCATGTAATAAAATTTGTATATCATATAATAAGACATGCACATATAGTAAAAAGTATTTGTCATAACATAGGAAATGCACATCATTTAATAAGCAGTTTACACATATAATAAAAAAGCATAATATATAAATAAAGAATGCAAATCATATAATGTGTTTTGATCCGCGTGTATCAAAACGAACCACTTAACACAGCTTTGGCATTCCATGGATTTCAGTTGAATCGATATGGTACGTTGTTGTTGTTGTTGTTGTTATAGGGTTTAACGCCATTTTTCAGCACAAGATAGGCTATACATGGCGGCCAGTATTAATGGTGGAGGAAGAACCCTGGAAAATCCAGGGAAGAACCACCGACCCACGAGAAGCTACTGGCAGGCTTTCTCACGTACCCACGTTAGCCGAGCCTGGACTCGAACTCACGCAGACAGAGGTGAGATGGCAGTGATCCGTAACGGTCAGCGCTTTAGACCACTCGGCCACTCGGGGCCCCGATATGGTACGTAACACAGTTTTGACACTTCATGGATTTTCAGTTGAATCGATATTGTACGTAACACAGCTTTGACATTCAATATGAATCTCCAGTTGAATCGATATGGTACGTAACACAGCTTTGACATTCAATAAGGATCTCCAGTTGAATCGATATGGTACGTAACACAGCTTTGACATTCAATATGGATCTCCAGTTGAATCGAGATACGTTTATGATTTTAGATCTTGTTGTAAATCTACTTTTACCGATACGCATTTACAAATCTGACTTGTCGGACCGGTAAGACTAGATTTCCTTTCGATACATATTATTCAATGTATAGCTTTTCCATTCAAAATCGATTTGCAGAATGTAGCTGTTTTGTAAAGAAAGTTATGTTACCGACACGTGATACTATGAAACTTCCCTACTCCAAATGATGTTTACGTATAGACTAATGTCCAGTAAGTCTACTAATTAATGATGTTTACATACGGACTAATGTCCAGTTCTAGTAATTAAATGTTCTGCTGTAATAATTCATCATGCATTGCACGTTTTAAGTTGAGCATAGTGTATCTTAAAATAAATATTGGAAAATATCTATAATAAATATAAACATGCCATTTGCGAACATTTAAGGTCCAAACGCAAGAATTATACGCAATCGGGATTTCTTTAATTGTCACAGCCCAAGGAAACCGATGAATATAAAAGCGAATTAACAGGTAAATCCAAACTGTGTCGACTTTGATTTGCTGAATGCCAGAAATGATGTAATTATGGTCAAATTATTTAATATGTTTGGTATCCACAACAAGTTACTTCGTAATTTCAATATAGTACCCCAACGGTACTCTCAAGTACTTATCACAAATGAAATATTGAAAATCAAGCCAGTGTTACGGAAACCAGGATTCAGCAATGTTTTATTCCTAGAGTGTGTATGATTTGGATTTTTAACATAGCTTTGAACAATTTTTCAGTCATATCGCTACGATGTCTGCAGTGTGGCAGTTTATAGTGATGTCCAGCACTGGGGCATCATGCCGCATACATGTAGCATGATGTTCCACCCAGTCACATTATCCTGACACCAGGCCGACCAGTCCTAGCACTAACCTCTTAATGCTGAGCGCCAAGCGAGGCAGCTGTTAGTACCATTTTTATGTCTTTGGTATGACTCGGCCGGGGATCGAACCCACGGCCTCCCGCATCCGAGGCGGACGCTCTAACCACTAGGCCACCGGAGCGGTCTTTATTCCTAGAATTTGCTGTGATAAGAAGGAAAAGAAAAACAAGAAAAAAGATCAAATGTTTAGTGTCATCAAGAAGATATCAGTTTAAATAAGAGAGTAAAACTGTAACAATTAAATTTCAACATATTTCCTGTAGTTAAACTTGTAGTTCATTGATTATCAAAATATTCATTTTACTCAATATGAGAAGAGACAAGAATAATAAAATACAAAAAGACATTATAAATATAATATATCCTCATAGAGATAATTAACCTTTAATAGGCGAAAATGGCCATTTTCTTTCTTAGTCAACGCTTTTAGAATGACACCTCTTTAAGTCTGAAACAGGCATGTGCTGCTAAGCTCAGCATGGATATTAGTATAATTACGTACTAGTTAAAAAAGAGTATTAATTACCAATGCTTTCTATCGGGATTCTTGAAGACTGTGAGAGGCACAAAAATCCGATGCCGAGTGACTCCAGCTTTTCCTTCAGTTTTCCTTCCATCACCGCCGCCGTGTTTGACTGAACAGACTGGCCCAGCTTCCCATATTCCCTATAGGAGAAAGACATTCAACATGTACCTTTATCTTCTTGATCATGATGGCTGTGTTCAGCTGTAAGAGATTTTCTGTCCGTCTAAAGACACCAAGACACCCCCTTGACACCGCAAGACTACTCATAAACATCACAAAACTGTGCCAAAACATCCTCAGCTACCCAGGATACATATATACAATTAAGTAAAAAAGAAAATAACAAAGACTTACAAAAACCGGTATTATAAATCTAAACTCTGTTGCGCTACTTGCATACCTCTTAAATTCTTTACAAAATCTGTAAGAATAAATGCTGTAAGTACTACTCATATTTAAAACAATTTGGTATTACGGACAGCGGAATACTAAATAGATCTCAGTCACAGTGTGTTACATATTTCTTACATTATTTTCACAGTCTTTAAAAACAGATGTTGTAGTTACTGGTAACATTTAAAATTAAATGTTGAATTTTACTTTTGACAACTAAAATAATTACGCGTAAACGTCAGAATAACACACTATATTTAGATTTCATCATCATTCACCTTGCGAGGTAGCTTAATCCAATTATTACATAAAAGCTAGGATTTGTGAAAACAGATCGAAACACACAAGACATTATGAACAAAGGTAGCCTGTCTTCGTTCGGTGTTCCTTCATTAAGTACTGACGATGGCGACTGTCTTTTCAACTCTGTTTTAATCGCGTTAACGGAAGCTGAAGATTTTGGGGTCCGAATCGAAGATGAGCACATCGACTGAAGTGTCACTAAATGCAGAAACTTACTAGTCACGACCGGGCTTCAACCAGTTAATGGAGCACTCTTCCTTCTTTGAATATTCTCTCATTTCATGCTGCACAGATGTCGAGTATTCATCAATGTGGACAATATCTTTTGTCAATGCCCAGAAGTGAAATTGAAATGCACATTTCTTGCATATGTATATAGCCAGAAACCTTAAGCACAAAGTTTAACCTATCGACTGCATGAAGCAATGTTATACGGATAGACGTTTGCCAATGAACACACAGCAGTGAATTAAAGTGCTGACTTCCCTCATATGAATCATACTGAAACCTTAAACACAAACTTTAACGTTGAAAGAAAGTTAAAGTTGGGCCTTCCGCCAATGATCGGAAAATGAAATTTTTTAGAAAATCCACGTGATATTCCAACAGACTTTAACTTCCGTCAAAATTTGCCGACGCTGATATCAACGCTGCCAGAGTCATAAGTTTTCTTGTGCATCGGACAGGCGAACTAAAACGCTTCGCAAAATATGCTATTTAGCTTGTCCGTGCAAAACGAATTATTATCCTAATCTGCAGGTCTTAAACGGCAACAGGATGATTGTTAACGTATTCCCACTTATTGGCAATGATAACATACAAGCATCATAATTTGCCTTGAGAAAAGCGCCTAGGCAACGTTACAAGGTTCAACAAAATGACAGGCAGGTATAAACGTAATTAACTCATTTACTCTGTTGTAAAAAGATAATCTCACATTTATCCATGGAATGGAACTTATCCATTACTCTTGTATCTCGCCTGGTGGAGCCGCATTAGCTCAATTGGTAGAGAGCCAAATTTGTAATCCAACGCTAGCGGATTCGATATCCGCCGAGTCCATCATGGGTCTGCTGCCTCTGTATATCCCTGGGAAAGGCACGTAACTTCCATTTCCCTGGGTATGATATACTGCAGTAGCCAATAATGCGTCGCAAGTGACGTTAAAGAAACCCTCCAAAAACTCCCCAAACAAATCAGCCAACCACTGAATCTTCGATAATGTCATTTTACAATGAACGTTTTAGACCGGTTCTCCAATTCAGAACCTCTGAAAAAGATAATTGAGCCAAAGAAAGTGACCACGTACACATACTCCTTCTATAAAAGTATTCTTTATCACATTTGGCTCGCGCTAGATGGCGTACGTTTCAGTATGGAATTTAAAGAACGTTTCTGTTTCAAACGACTTTTAATATAGGGAACCAAAACTCCACAGTACACATGAACGAAATGTTCATCGGACTCGTTAGCAATGATATGTGTGTATATGTGTGTGTGTGGGGGGGGGGGGGAAATAATGTATGGGTACTTTACATTCACTGTTCTACTGCGGCTGGTTTGTATATTCTCACTGATACTGACAAAAATATAAAATTTACTTTGAAAATCAAGAGCCTCATGATAGACTGACTTATCTAATTCACATGAATCATTCAAAACTTTATATTATACAAATACCTGGCGTAATGTGCTGAGAAATAGTCCTGCACTCGAACCACCCCGAGAATGAATTCATATGTGATAATAATGGAGCATACAAGTAAGTATGCCAGACTTTCATATGCGGTCATGCGACTAAAATCTGTCACCATGAGGATAGTCCACAGAGAAAACACATTGACGATCTGAAACAAAATGCATACGACTGCAGCACAAGTTTTTGCTAATTTGCTAATTAGTTTTAAGATTTTTTTATATTGATAAATAATTAATATTTTTTTTTTGGTGGGGGAATCATGTTTCGTGATTTAGGTAGTAAGGATATTTTGCCTGGTTCTTAAATTCATAGAATCGCCATTGAGGGACAGGGTGTCATAGATTCTTCGAAGAACTATTCTTTAAATTTTCACTGGTTAAAACGGGTTATACAAAATCAAAGCCGTCAGCTACCCATGCGATCTTGTGTTGACCTTTCCAACTTGTTTACTGAATAAATACCATGCACTAATTATTATTATTATTATTATTATTATTATTATTATTATTATTAATATAACAGGCAACTGGCATAATTTCAAATCTAAAAAATGTCACCATATAAATTTATCGTTCCTACTTCTGGTGGAAAACGGTTTTATTCATAGATTTCTTCAATCTTTCCACCTATTTGTCATGTATAGTATTCGCACACCCTCCCGTTTGTATGTACCCCCTCCCCCGTGTTCCACCGATATAAAATAAATGTAAAGAACTTAGACATTTCATTCATTGATTTACAATTTCTAACCTGATTGTCGCCAAGGGGTCCCTAACACTGTCGAATTATATGCGTTTCAACGCAAAAGGAAGCTCACGATGTAAACGTACAAAAAAACAGACTGCTGGCTGTCCATTTCTGGTTTCTGGAAATGTCTATTTCAATAAAAACTGCGTCGTCTGCGTGCATTATTTGCAGTATCCAGTTTTAATATTTGTTTAATGTCTTGAAGAAATAAATAGGAGGAACTATTGTATACGTGTCTTCAAAGAGATATAAATCCAAAATTTATGGAATTATTGAGATTTTCAAAGACGGTGAACTACATCTCATCTGTTGCTGGAAAACAGACTGGACCACGCAAATATGGAAACCCTGTTGCTAAAGAATTCCTGTTTGATTCGAAACGCCAACAAGCTGACAGTGTTTGGGACCCCCTGGCGATAGTCAGGTAAGAACTTGTAAATTAATGAATGAACTGACGAAGTTTTGTGCATTTTTGTTATATCCTTGATGTCTTCTGTTTTTAAAATCGGAAGGGGGTACAAACAAATGGGATCGTGTGAGAATACTATAGCTTGATTTTGCTTAGATATACGGTACAAATGCAAGTAGCTTAGCTGCTCGTACATTACAGTAGGAGTCAGCTGTCTTAAAAGTAACAGCCTTAGGCCAAATATAGGAAATGTCAACCAGTGATTGACATGCCACTTTTGTTCAAAGACCTGTGATGACTTTTAAGTTGAAATTCTATTCCCATCGTTTACCAACTACACAATGTGCACGAGCTTTCGTTCGAAATTCTGTGATACTGCACACTTTGTCCTACCAATTCACCATCAAAATATCTTGTATGAAATAGCTACTGTAGTATTGGTCTTGTATCTCTTCTTGAATTAAAACGAATAACCTAACGATTATATGCTTGTTAAAATTTTCATCTCAAATAAGGATCGATATTTAATGAAGATGTTGTATGCACATTGTGACTATCATTACCTATCTCTCGGATCAAGAAAACATTATTGGGCATATGGATTCGTGCAGACTCGTCTATACTATTATAATGCTTGTTGTTGTTTTTTGTTTGTTTGCTTTGTGCTGGAGGTTTTAAAAAAGGTGATACTTAACAATTCATATATTTGACATTAATGACCAGCGTGTGAAAGCTGAATTTTGAAATTTAACATTACAACAATACAAAGAATGAGCCTACCATACTTTTGACGTCCACAGAGCTTACCATGATCTTGAGCGCTAAAGAGCTTACCATGATGATGTCCAAAGAGCTTGCCGTGATCTTGATCTCCAAAGAACTTACGTGATCTTGATAAGTAAACTATTTTCATGCAGTAAACACTTTAAAAAAACCTTGTTAAATAGGTCAGATAAATAGGTCAGATAAACTAAAGCAAATTTGTGTTAAACTTAGTTCTCTATAAATCTTTTCTGACGAATATGTTCTCTATCAATCTTTAATGGTGAAAATATTTAGTAATGTCATCGGCTTAACCCTCCTCCCGAATAAAGGTGAGTGGGAATAGGAACGTAAGAACTACGATTTACCTTGAGTATTTATTATAACAGCTATTTCTAATAAATATCGTAGATTGATTCAAATTCTAAAACAATAATTAACCAATTTAAAGTTACACAAGCAGACTGGCCTGAGTACGACGATATAAGCAAAATAAGGTATGTTTACGCATCAGTTCACATAGCATGTCTTTGCTTGATCGGTACCTTTCCGGGAAAAAACGCTTTGTTTGCACGGTCGATACGATACGCTAGAGTGACCACTTGACGCAGTAGAAAACCACTGTTTGGTTAGGAAGCACCTGACCGTTGACCCCAGACAACAGATGACCGTTTAAAGAATGACTTTAAAGCCCCAATGCCGCCGTTATGTGCAAAAAGTCGTATATGCCAAATCGTTTGAATATTACTAAATCTTTAAAGATATTGGCCCTAAACGTCGTTGGGTTACATCTGAACCAGATAACATCGACGTTTCATCACATTATGAGCCATGTAACTTCTCCCTCGAACTAAGAAACCATTACATTTTTCGCATGTGTACAAATTAATCCGATGCTGATCGGCGACATACGTAGGTCGACCGATTTCAATCGAAAGCTGGAACACAGGATTTGATGACGTCACCGTTGTAAACACAAGAAGTTAACACCACGCTGTCGGATTGTTTTCAGCCCAAGTTCACCCTTCAAAGTATTCCAATGCCCCAGCTGATTACCAATATTCACCAGAATCTTATTTTTATCTAATGTACGCCTTTTCTTCTCAGATCCACTTAAAAAGACTGCTTGCCTCTCTTCATTCTCTCTCGAATCAATTTGTGCGCCATGTGCAAATGTTGTTGTTATTAAATTAATCACTAAGGAATTTGTCGAATGAATCACGTCACTACTTTTGGCGCACTGGAAAAAAATAAGAAACGGAATTACGAGCGACTTCGTCGACTGAATTAAAGGGTGGCACCTCTTCATTCTAAACTGAATTTTTGAACGTCGTTTAAACCTAACATCTTGATTATTTAAAAGAACGGCTTATGTCCGATAGCTTTTTCTTGACAAATCATTTCCTTCCTTCACAATTTAGTTAGACTGGAGAAATGATGAAATTTAAGATAAACGGTGGCATTGGGGCTTTAAAAGAGGAATATTACGAAGGGAAAGGGAAACTATTAGTTTTGTATGGTTAACTTTTATCAGCATATGACGGCCAGTGTATTTGGTGGAGGAAGAACCCGAGAAGAACCACCGACCCACGGGAAGCTACTGGCAAGCTTTCTCACATACCCACGTTGGTTGAGCCGAGACTCGAACTCGCACTGGCATAGGTGAGGAGTAAGTGATATGTAAAGACAAGCGCCTTCGACCACTCGGCCAAATGCCTGAGATAAAAATGAGCTACACCACCAGGTGACAGTTACATAAAAGTGACTGTAAAGGCAGGCTTGACTGTACATTAATTTCGTCTCAGTAAATACATAAATAAGCGCCTACCTTGTCACAGAAAGCATCCATAAAGCCACCAAGCAAGGGGTCATCCAGTGGTCCGTACACCTGTTTCTGGACCTTGGCCACTATACCATCCAGATGGTCAAGAAAGTCATGAAACATGATGAGCATAAAGGCTGTCACGTTGTAATCATATCTGTGTTTGAACAGAAATCTTTGTAAATATTTTATCTATACTTCTAAATCTCTCAAAGTTACTCTGGATGGTCCTTTACTTACGTAAATATTGTTAATGATATAAAATTGAACAAATGTAGGCGTTAACATTTTTAAAACAGATAATATATGCAAGGTTTTAGATGACATTTGTTACAACTACGAAAGTGTTCAAGGAACACAAATACCTCACCGTAGCGCCTGATAAACTGACCTTTATTCAAAACCTAACCGGATGGACGGACAAACGGACAAACAAGATTAACACTATATGCTCTAAACCACGTGGTTTGCCATACAAATATTATTATATATTGTTTGGGGTACCAGACATTGTAAAACGTGATGGTAATGGTAGACTAAATATGTCTATAAATTTCGAAAATTTAGTTAGCTTCTTTAGAGATTTTGCATAGAGCCATAGATCAATCTGCTATTATAACAATGAAACTTTACAATTATATATATTGCGTGTTAATATAGTGGACAAGTCCTGGAAAGGACTTAACTATATCACATTTTTCTGGTTCCAATGAATGGTTTTCATAAGATGGAAAATGAAACAAAACATTCTATTACTCAAGACTAAACACTTGTTTGCTAAAGCTAGTCAAACTTTTGTGCAGCATACAATTACATTTTGGATGTTTATAACATGATAAAAATTCATAATTCATATTAAAATGACCATAACAAATGTATTTACCTATATATTTAGCACATGAATATGCATAATATAAAAAAGTTTGATAGAAATGTTGTTATTGTTGTTGTTGTTGTTTCTTAATGGTGTTATATTCAATAAGACACAGCTCTCACAGAGTTGAATAACAATATTCCACAAATGTAGGGCGATGTACCCGTTCCACATTCATAGCTGGGAAGGGCAGACAGGCATTCATAACATCATTGTCTCTTTCTGATGCTAATCGAATATACTAAATCTCCACCCATGCGACAGAGACATCTAGCTGATTTGCTATCCTTACTTTTCTTATCTCAGTCTGGTTGTCTCAGTCGGGTTGTCTCAGTCATGGTGCCTGACTGAGTTGTTTAAATATCAAACAATAACAGAGAGATAACAAAAATAACTTTACTCCTAAAGCAACTTAAGGTCTCTCTCCATCTTTGATAACACATCACACAAAACATTTTGAGAGAGGCAAAACACACTGTTTTGCAGAGCTCATAAATGGAAGCGTATCATATAAGCCAAAACTTCTAAGGCCATCAGCGCTGATCACATAAATAACTGTTTGATTCCTCATTGTTGGAACAAAACGCACCAACTTAATAAACACTTTATGGTTTAACAATATGTTGCACTTTGAGGTACAGGGAGAGGCTGAAGAACACAGAAACACCAAGTGGGGATATGTCTCGTTAAAGCAAGATTGTAAACTAAATCGAGTATAACGAGAGACAGACGAAGACAAGGTCAGAGAAGGACGAAAGAGACCCAAACAATGAAACACCAAGAATGTACGCTAACCCTATATTTTCAGGTAGGTTTCCTGTATCTATCAATGTTATAAGAACAAACATTCCAGTGATTTTTTGTGACCTGACCATACAGTCCACCTTGCCTATGTAACCCATGTGGATGCAACTGGGCCAAATGAGCCAAGGATTTTCACGGGCAGCAACTGGGGCAAGAAAGCTGAGTACCTTAATAAAAAGATTGTGAAAACAAACTTTCCCAAGTTGACTTCAAAACATATTACATAAACTCAATCGTGAGCAAATATTTATCTCAGAAACAGAAACACCGTTCCAGACATAAAGGCTATACATATCACTGGCTACAAAAATTAAACTCTCTCAACAACTACCGCAAATTTGGCAACAAGCTGAAATGTGTTACCTCAAACCTCCTTCAAACTTTGTCAAACACCCCAGATCCGCCCACGTTCAATCAAACATAATGATGCAGCTGCAAATGAAAACTCCTGTACTTACCAATCAGAGTATTTCATTCATTACTTCCACAAGATATCTATGTAGCGTATCATTGCACTAGTAATAGCAACACTTGCCATATTTCCAGGACAGAACATATACTTTTGCAAGAAAATCATAAAATAGAAATCTCGTCACGTGGGTCAGCTGGCTATTGCGTTTGAGAGGTTTTTAATACATGGTGGTAAATTTGCAACCAATACCAGTTACAACACTAGTATATCAAACAAAGTTTCACCTCTTCCTGCGAAATAGCGAGTTATATATGATAGTAGCACAGATCTCTAATTCACCATGAATAGACCAACACATATAAATGGTACTACACTGATTACACATTTTATTACAGTTGTATAACCAGTATCATATCATATCATTGGCTACCACTCAACTTTTCCAAATTAGAATAGATGAAAGTTATAAAAAAAATATGAATTATAATAAAGTAATAATATCAAATTGCTTTTATGTTTCTGTTTCTTCATGCGCAGAACTTGTGTACATAGGGTCGACAGGGGTCACATCTGTGCCTTCATTAACATATTCCTATTAATCCGCAGTGTTTACAAATAATAGCACGTGGCTCGAGATGCACGTGGTACAATAATTATAACATATGACAATTTTAAAAGGGTTTTTCTTTATCTCTTTCATTTCTAGACTCTACATAGATATTTATTTTGATTTTCGTAAAACAATATAGGACCGGATAAATACTGCATGTGTTGAATCTGCTAAAGTGCAAGGTTATTTTAACTTGAATGAAGAAAAACTGGGTGAGAAAATAATGAAATGAATGTTAGTTCCGAGATAAGGAAATCCGAGTCGCTGCATGATATTATTTGACTCCGCATCGTGGCGAGAGAAATAATGTAACCGCTTGACTGGGATTTCCTTGTCTCAGCGCAAACCATAACATATATTCTATTAAACTTAAACGGTCGGAAACATCATTATTTACTTAAGGCAATAGGCGACTGGTATCACAAGCAGAGTTCTAGCCCAGGACACGATATTGGCGGTGAATATAGTCAGCTCCCTTCCACCCATCCGTACACTCCTTGGAATTCTGGACACCATGGGAGACATACATATTTGCAGAGGAGAATAGCAGTAAAGGTCATACCATTGTATCTGAAGGATAGAAACTATGTAACTACATATCAACGTGACCTAGGAAGTGTTGGTATCAAGCAGTTCGAATCACCCTACTGTAAGTATATCAATAAATATATCATTACTTACCCAATGATGTACTTCCTGTTATTAGTCATTTATACAACATATCCATATTCACGTTCAATCTACACTCTCTAAATGAATCAAACACTTTATACAGTTTCTTTGAAAATCTCTCTCTCTCTCTCTCTCTCTCTCTCTCTCTCTCTCTC
>JAECUM010016369.1:0-44777 GCA_016617855.1 Megalonaias nervosa
CTTGATATATTATTAATGAATGTTCACTATTGTATCAGAATTCAAATTATATAATAAACAATCATTAAAAAATTATGGTGTGCATAATACTTATAATCATAAAATAAATAAGTATTCTATAAATAATTAATCATAATATTTTCAGAATTGATTTAGAATGCCCTTTCATTTTTAATGAATTATTAAACTTATTTTCATGATATTTGTTTGTACTTTCACTAGTTAAGTTATTCAGTAAATTTGAATAATATAAAATTATTCTCAGCTATTTGTAAACAGGGGATATAATTTAAAAAAAATTAGATTAATGAATGTCGAATAGTGTTTTGGATTTTAGACCTTTTGGATATACCGTATTAAGACGGTGAATCCAATAGATTTCCTTTAGCAGACGTTCCATCTCAGAATCAGCTGTAACAATAGGTTGAAAGGAGAAATCTTGCAAATTATTAAATTTATCAATCTGTTATGATGTCTGATGAAGCAATAAAGCGAAACCGATCACACATTCTACGTGTTGGTGTTATTTGCTTTACAATATACAAATCGACATTCAGTCAAACCTGTCAATATCAGCTACACAAAGGCAGAAGCAAAAGCGGCCTCTATGTAAAGGTAGCCAGCTTAGGGTTATGGTCCTAATTTTTTCTCCTTATATTAATTTATATTTTTTTACGAGAAATTAATATCGGGTGCATGCTTGTACGTGGATACAAATATGTGTCTTTAACAGAATAAAATCGGTCAAAGAACCCATAATACTACATGCAGGTCACTGGATGTTGTAGTCGCCAGCTGTAGTGTAGTGGAATAGTTTGGGGCATATAAGGCCAAAGAAGTAAAAACAGCCTGGGACTGTTTGGGGAACAATTTTATAGGGACAAAAAAACCCCAAACAAACTGCCTGGGACTGTTTGGGGAATATGGGAATTTTGTATAGCGACAAGTGGAATGGAACAGGTAGGGTGACGTCACGGTACTGGACACTTGCAAAAATGTAGCAAGCACCGTGACGTCATGCCACCTGTTTCATTTCTATACAAAGTGTTATGCATTCGCGTTCGTGTCAGTGGATAGTATAGTATGTTTTAAATCTTTTTTAGGCAAGAAAGAATAAATCTTTTTGAGACAGTGGAGTGGCCCTGAAAAGGGTCTTTGGGTTTTATGTTAGCAACATTTTGTTAACATAGAGGGCATCACATAGGTCTTCTTCTCTTCCTCAAACTTCGTCTAACCTCTGGTCCATAAATCAGAACTCGCTTCAGACAACCTTGTCTTTCCACATAGGTCCTTCTTTTCCAAAAGCATGTCTCGGTGATCCTAATGATTCTCCATGATGACCTCACCTACATGGGCAAGACCGTACGGAAAAACAAAAACGATACGAAAGTAGACGATTCCACATTGTTCCACATCTTGTGAAGAGGAACAGGTGGAGGGAATGAAGTGAACCGCGTTTATTTATAGTGGAAGACCGGATCGAAAAGGATTGAAATTGTTCACCAATCCCAACATGCGTTACAAAATTCAGTCACTTCGCGGAGTCTGTCTTCCGATCCGAAGAAAGCTACCTGTGATGTCACATTCCCTATATAGGTGCGCTAGCGTCTGTGCGCAGTGAATCGATGCGACATTGTTCTGTGAAACATGACTGAAACTAAGAAGACAATGAATTGGGGTGCACCGGCTGTGGAGACGAGAAGCGATGGCATAGCAGTGGCTACCAAAGTTAACACAGCGCTACGTCCAGACGAGATCGATCTCAATTGGGATTTAGTAGATTTTCTCTCTTCGCAAGAATTTTTTCCAGTACCAGTACCTTCGCCACCTTCTCCTTCTTTACCACACGTCGAGGATTTTAAACAGAGACAGAAAGAAGAATTGGAGAAATTTTTACAGCAGCAGAAAGAGGCAGAACAAGCATTTCTCCTTGCACAGCAACAGGGAGAAGAAGAAGAGGCAAGAAGGAAGCGACAGGAAGAAGCAGCAGAGAAGACACAAGGTCTATGAGGGAAGGAGAACAGTGAACCTCAAACAGTAACGGTACTCTTGGAACTTTTGGCCTAGTTGAGAAGTCTGAAACAAATGTATCAGACTTCTTTATTACGACCCAAGAGAAAAAGACCTTCCCGAGCCAAACAGTCTAACCCTGTTACTACACCGGAGATACCACCCCTAGTGATTTCTACCAAATCATTGACAGGAACAAGTCCAGAAGTAGGCCTTGGCAGTGGCAAAGGCTTAAGGCAGTTAAAGTTGATTGCTTCTCGTTCCTAAGTTTGTTCTAAGAAAAAAGAAACACACAACGGTCTTTTTCAGGGGCACTCACTTCTTTCGAAAAGAGATAGTATTCATTTTGCTAAAATCAATTAAAACTAAAAAATCCCTTGTTTTTCCCTATGATATACGTGCTCTGAGTGCGTGATTGTAAGTCCTTATTATTCGAAACAATCAAAACCAAGAGACACTTACGTTTTTTCAGTCTGGTCTATTCTGGTACAAATATTTACAATTCAATGTCACAATACAACATAACACAACACTTTTAAAAAGTTCATAGACTTCTTCTGTATCTTCTTTTCTTATTACACTCTCTCTGTTTTCTGATTTTCTTCACTTTCACAGCTTTTTCCTCCTCTTCTTCCTCACATTTTTCTCGTCTTCTTTTCTATGCTGTCTTCTCTTTCTGAACGTGGCGGAGTTCTTCTTTCCCCGAGGGCACCTCTTCTTCTTCCTCCTCCTCCTCCTGCTACTGTTGTTTCTTAGGGAAGTCTGAAGAGCAATATAATTTCTCTTGACAATGATAACAGGTATATTGACCTTTGTCTCTTCTGCTACTGGTCTTGCTTTTTTGACGATTTGGACATTCTGTAGTTCATTGCCCTTTCTTCTGACAGATATAGCAAGGATCTTGACTTTTATCTCGAAAGGAGGGAGAGTGGTCCGTCGGTTTGTCTGAAGAAAACTTTCTTATGACACCTCGCAAAGCTCTAATCAGAAGTTCGATTTGTGTGGGTTCCTCCATCGTGCTGGTCAGCTTGAGAGCGAAATGAATACTGAGAGGGAAGGCAGCAACCCTTTATATATACACTGAGCCAGACATGGATATATAGCGGTCCATGGCGTTTCAAATGTAGTCATTTTGACGTTTTGCAGTCAAGATGAAACGATCGCATCATTTCGTAAAGAAAGGAGAAGAAAGTAAGATGCAGAAACGTGATTTATCGCCTCGCACAGTAGTTGAAGTCTTGGCTCAAATTCATGCCAGCAATTTTGAAGATGAGATGAGTGAACCAGAATCCAGACCCAGAGAGTCTACACCAAGTCAAAGTCCATCACCACCAGTAAAGCCTGAAAATTACTACCACATTCGAGAGACGGACAAACGCTCCTCTAGAAAATTTAGAACCACAGCCTACACGTACACGATAAAGTTTAAAGATTTCAAGTCCGACGTACCGTTGGAAAAAGTAGAGGGGTTCATCACCAATGTGTGGAATTCTTTGTTAACTACACTGAAACAGAAATGTAAAGCCAACGAAGACAATCGCTTGAGACTTTCCGTTCATCATGACAGTATGAAGTCCGCCGTTTGAATCGAGTTTAACAGCCCGGCAGAATTGACACCTTCCAAAGTCATGGACAAGATTCAACACGTGCAACAGTCCAGCGACAAGTTTCACATCACCAACGGAAAAGCGACATTGTTCATGACCCACGTGTCTCTTCCCCAAGGGACAGGACATGGCAAAAAGGTGATCTTGGTAGAAAATCTTCGCAGCACCAAAACGAGCCTCGTTCAAATTAACAACACTCAAGACAAGGTGTGTTTAGCCCGTGCCATCGTGGTGTAAGGAACGTATGCCGACAAGAACGACACGGCAGAATGGAAAAGAGCCTGGCAAACTATTCAAAAATCTAACCTAGTCAAACAACAAATAGAAGTAGAACTCCTGTTACAGCAAGCGGGGATATCCAAAGGCACGCCGTGTGGCATTCCTGAAATGCAAAAGTTGCAAGACGTCTTGGCTCCACGCTACGTCTTGAAAGTACACCCTCAAGATGTGCGCTGACCTCTGTTATTTTGAGGCAAAAATTTCCAAGACGGAAAATACATTCACGTCTATCATCACGATAAACATTTCCATGCTATTGCCAGTATCACTGCATTTCTGGGATACGGTTATTACTGTGAGAAATGTGACTATGGCTATAACAATCGAGAGCAACACAAGCATTGTGGATCGAAATGTAAGGGATGTTTAGCCTCTAAACCCTGTCTGGACCAAGGACAAGAACGAGTGCATTGCCCAGCTTGCCAGCGCACGTTTATCAGCCCTTTCTGTTACCAACAACATCTAAAGACGCAAGGTTCACAGCAGAAAAGTGCTTGTCAGCTCCTGAGATTGTGCCCTACTTGTGGACAAGGCATACGTACCAATAATGCCAAGGCGCACATATGTTCAGGAAAGAAGCGATGTCACATTTGTCGCCAAATCGTGGACTTGGAACACCTATGCTACTTTCAAAAATACCAATCCAAACATGAAGAAGAAGATAATGACGAGAAGAAAGGTCAGGTCATCTTTTTCGATTTCGAATGCATGCAAGAGACTGGCATTCACATTCCTAATTTCTGCGTGGCTCATCGAGCATGTGAGAAGTACATCCAAGAGACTATCTTTACTCATTGCCCTCACTGTAGCAAAATTCCTAGAGGACGTGAAAAACCTTTCATGGACCGAACACGCTGACCGATTTCGCCCAATGGATCTTAAACCCTATCGACGAGACGTGGAGCCAAGAAGATATCGAACGTTACGGAGATTGTCATCGCTATGCGACGGTGATGGCTCACAATTTTTCAGGATACGATGGGCACTTTCTTTTGAGATACTATACGGAACAAAGTACCGAACGTCCTAAAGTCACTTTGAACGGAGTCAAAATCATTTCCATGCAAGTGGGACAAGTGCAGTTTAAAGATTCGATGAGTTACTTGGCCATGCCTTTGAGTCGCATGCCTAAAAGGTTTGGAATGACAAAAACGGTCAAAGGCTATGTTCCGCACTTTTTCAATACCGAAGCCAATCAACACACCGTTCTAACTCATTTGCCCGAGGCTCACTACTACGACCCCGACAATATGCGTACCGAACAACGAGAAGCTTTCTACGTATGATACCACACTCACGCCTAGGACCCTTTCGACTTTCAAGAAGAAATTTTAAAATATTGTCGTTCCGACGTAGACATTTTACGTAGTTGCTGTGGAATATTTCGAGAATTATTCATGGGGCACGGAGGGATCGTTCCTTTGAAAGAAGCCTGCAACATTGCCAAAGCGTGTTCCTTAGTGTACCGCCAACGATTCATGCCCGAAAGCACCCTAGCTGTCATCAGTCCTCAAAGGACCAACTTTGTCAAACGTCAATACTCGATCAAAGCCCTACGCTGGTTACATTACTTGTGCGACAAGGAAGACAAATGTATCCAACACGCTCGCAACGGAGAAGGTGAGAAAGCCATCGGAAGATATTCAGTGTATGGCTGGGGCTTAGAAAATCCCAAGATCCTGTACTAGTTTAACGGGTGCTTATTTTACTGATGTCCTATCTGCTACCCTCAACGTAACACTAAAAATCAGTTTTTACAACGGACCATGGAAGACTTGTACCAGACCACTTGTCAGCGGCGATTGAAGTTAGAAGAGCAAGGATACCAAGTGGTAGAAATGTGGGAACACGAGTAAAATCACTGTTTGAAAACCGATCCCGAGTTTAAGTGTATCGTGGAAAGTTACAAGCTGGTGGACCCACTGAACCCAAGGGACAGCTTGTACGGAGGACCGACGAATGCCACCTGTTTGCTATACCAAGCCGACGAAGAGAAAGGAGAAGAAATCAAATACTTGGACGTGTGTTCGCTGTATCCATACGTGTGCAAATACTGTTACTTTTCCGCAGGGCACCCGCAATTGCTGACGGAACACATCGACGTGGACAACATTCGCCAATACGAAGGATTGACCAAATGTAAAGTCTTGCCTCCCACGTGCTTGTACCATCCCGTTTTACCTCACCATTGCCAAGGAAAACTGATGTTTCCCTGGTGGCGTACTTGTGCCGAAACGTGCAACCAAGACCAACCTTGTCAGCACACTCAGGAAGACCGCGCCTTGATGGGAACGTGGGTCAGCGTGGAGTTGTTTAAAGCTCTGGACTTGAGACACCAACTGTTAGAAGTGTACGAAATTTACCACTTTCCCAAGACAGAAAAAATAGCACAAGGGCGACGAGACACAAAATCGCATTTTCGAAGACTACGTGAATGCTTTTTTGAAACTGAAAAAAAAAATGCCAGTGGCTATCCTTCCTCTTGCGACACTCCCGAAGACCAAAAGAAATTGAAAGAGAAATACTGGGAGCAGGAAGGCTTCACTTTAGACCACGTCGAGAAAAACGAAGGAAGGCGATCGTTTGCCAAAGTGATGTTATATTATTTGTGGGGCAAAATGGCACTACTACCGTGTTTACCCAAGAAGGAGTATTTGACAGAACCTTCTCGCTACTTCCAGATGATTCACAACAAAACCAAATACATGAAACACGTGGGCGTCGTTCGTGAGGCCTTGATTCTAATCAATTACGAAGAAGAACTGGACTTTGTAGAAGCCGACGAATTTGGAAATGTCATCATTGCGGCTTACGTGACAGCTCATGCTCGTTTAAAACTGTACGAAGCATTAGAACTGTTAGGAGATCGTGTGCTGTATTTTGAAACGGACAGTTTCATTTACATCGATCGTCTGGGTCAACCTCACCCTGTCATCGAAGGAGACCGTTTAGAAACCTGGACGGACGAGCATCCCGACGACAAGATTCTAAGTTTTGCAAGTGGCGATCCCAAAAATTACGGTTACGAATACCAAGACTCACAAGGAAAAGTACAAACGGAGTGTAAAGTGAAAGGATTGACTCTCAATTATCGCACCAGTCGACTGGTGAACTTTGGCTTCTTGAAAGAAGCATTGCAGTCTGGACAGGATGGAAATTTTAAAGTGACCACCCACGAACCGCACAAGATTGTAAGTTTACCCACACACCAAAATCGTTAGCCGGCCCTTGGAAAAAGTCTATCAAATCGTGTACCAGAAGCGAATATAGGCTTCTCAATCACTTCACTTTACCGTACGGTCACGACGATATTGGTCAGCATATAAAAAAGGACAACGTTCGAGACCGATAGTCCTTTGTGACTACCATTGCCAAGCGAGAAAGATGAATCCTTTCAAACAGCAAGTATCAAGCAAGAGCACACTCGAGTGCAATGCTGTGCCTTGCGATGGCAGGGATGCCGTACGCTATGACGTTAGCGATTCAGTACCACATCATCATGGGAACTTTGCTATAACTACTACTACCATGCCTACCATGGAAAGTACCACATCATCATGGGAACTTTGCTATAACTACTACTACCATGCCTACCATGGAAAGTGATGCTGTGCGTGTCAAACCTGACGGATGCGAAAGCGATGCCACTCGTCATCGTACACCTGTTCACTTTACTGGTTTTCATGGTGGATGTCATTATTATGAAACCATGCGGCTACCACCCTACGGATGTCATGTAAAACTGAGCAAACTCCTGCATATTTCACAGTACCCTCATCGAAATGAACCTGTGAAAGACGAATATTCGTTCCATGTGCGTTTGCCTGAATACTGCGACTATGAAAGTCGTATCCAAACCTTCCGAAGAAAATGGCCAAAATATCAGGGAGGACCTACCCCCGAAGATTTATCTACTTGGGCGAAGGGGATAAAGTCAAGTGCTTAAGTTGTGGTGTGTCACGTCACGAGTGGGAGAAGAAAGATTACCTGGAACATGCTGGATGGTCTCCGGATTGTCATTACCTACCTTTAGTGGGACCTCGTCATTGAAGTGGGTATAACATGTCGTGTAAGAAACCAGCTACGTGGCTAGGAGTCAAACGTTGGACATCCCCTAGGCAAATATTTAAACCCAATTTGAAAAATAATCTTCTAACATTACCAAAGGATTTGAAAGAGAAGATCTACAAGGAAATTTGGCTGGGAGTTGCCAGAGCCAAATCTCATTATGTGACTTTAGAACTTGTATGTCGAGAAATTCACAAGAGGAAATTGACAAAAGTCAACAAGCAAGTCAGATGTCTCTGGATCAAGGGTGCGTTCTTCCGAATATTCCGCTTTAGACCATTTATATTTGAAGATTGTATTGACATTCTTGACCAATTCCTGGAATGGCAGTGGTCAGAAATTACTCACTTTGTCCATTACTTTCGCTCTAGGAGAAGTGTTTAATTGACATGGTTATGGATACTTTACAAGAGAAGATTCGTGGTTTGCCTGTGGAATTGAGAGAACGCATTTACCGCGAGTTCGTCAAAACACAAGCGAAACGCAAAGAACCATTGCTTCCGTTACGTCACCGATGTTTGAACCACTGGTACCTGAATGCTATAAGAGGACTGATTCTGATGAAAGTGTTCCAGTGGTCAGACATTGATGAATCGCGTGAAATTCATAAATTTTTGGATGCCACTCATTCAACTTACCAGGTGATCCTAATACACCGAATTCCAATTGACGAGTTAGAGGATTACAACAAATCTTTACAAGAACAAGTCTTTTAGTTCAAGAGGAAACTTCTGTGCGACGTGTGGTGTGTGAGTTAGGGACTGAACATTTTTGGTACGGTACTAAAATAAATTCGAGGCTGTTCAAAAAGGACACTTATTACCTTACACCAAAGAGGGTATAAAAACGGACTACAATAACACGACCTTTATCATTCGCGATACAACATATTCCGTGGAAGGAAATCAATGACACTATTCAAACGGTAGAGGATTACGATCGTCTATTACGAGAACTGTGTCCATTGAATTGGGGTCGACGTGTAATGTGTGTCTTAATGACTTGCTTTCTGGGATTTCGTTTACCAGCCGATTCCTTGTGGACTCTTTACGAACAGTACATACCACTCCAAAAAGCATGAAAGTGGTCCTTTAAATGTACACGAGAGACTCATTCTGCTCAAAGCTTTGCGCTTTCATCTTGATACTTCTCAGCCTCTACAGGAAAACAAGATTCGTCAACTATTAGGCACTGAAGATGTGTACGACGACGTGTGTGTAGCTTGTGACTTAACCCTCACTGGAAAGATGTACGTGACTGGAAAAGTTGGGGTTATGAGCCTTGGACAAAAGAAGTGGCACACTATGCAAACGATTTGTAATCCTAAAAAAATTAAAAAATTCCGTGAAAACAGTAACTTTTAAATCAATGTTAGTGACAGTGTCAGAAGAAGAAGTCGTGAAAGAATGAAAACCACTCTCTTCAGGATAGGACCCTTATCGACATCCCCGAAAGGCCATTCAGTGAGGACTCTTGTGTGACTGTGCCAAGGAGTGTAAAGACTCTAAGAACATTACACACTACCCCTATGATTTCACCCCTTGTTCACCGGAAATGTTGTACGGAGACTTGTTTATATTCCACTATGATCGTTTTGATGTGTGTTTTATTCATGTACTTAACCATCTGGCTTTTGTGTATTTTTGTCTTTTGTGTTGTTCACAATTAAAGATGACAATAAACGTGTCCTGAAAAAAGTATAAAAACTATTGTCTTCTCTGTCTTCGTGTCAAACATGCAATTTCTTACACTACTATGGCAACCTCTACTGTCTCTACTCCCTCTTCCTCCTCTGTCAAAGTCATTGACGAACACGTAGATCAGACTAGTTGGGAGGCCTTGTATCTTCGCCATCCCTTTGATATGCTCACTGCCGGACCTAGCGGTTCAGGCTAAACCGAATTTGTCAAACGTTTGATCGAATATAAACATCATTTGATCGATCGTCCACCTCAACGAATCGTGTGGTAAAACAAAGAGTGGCAATCGGCGTGCAGCCTTCTGCGAGAAAGTCAAGGCGATTCCATTGTCTTTGTGGAAGGCATTCCTGGCGAGGACGACGGGGTCGTGTCTGACCCTAGTCAAACTCATATGTTTATTTTTTACGACATGTTAGGAGAAGACGAAGAAGAAATTAAACTCTGGTTTACGAGAAAAGGGCATCATCGTCATGCAGTGTCATTTACATCACACAAAATTTGTTTCAACAAAGTAAAACCCATCGTACCATCAATCTCAATGCTCATTACCTGGTGTTGTTTAAAAGCCCTAGAAATAAATCGCATGTACAAGCCTTAGCCAAACAGTTAGGAACGCCTTGGCTGACTCATGCGTACGACGATGCCTCTCAAACAGCACACACTTATTTACTTGTGGATTTAAAACCCACCACTCCCGATTATTTGCTATTTCGTACCCATCTGTTTCACCACTGGTGCCAAGACGGAGGGCCTGTCGTGTACACGTCCCCTTTGTGGACTTAATCACAATCACCAAAAACAGCCTATGAAAACTCGGTCACTTTGGCTTCGTCTCACACATCGTCAACATGACGTCCCTTCAGTCTCATCTTCCCATCAAATTGATTCGTGCCTTGTACGGTATCAGTCGCGAAAAAAATCCACAAATACTTGCTCGTGTCTTAGGCGCTAGTCTCAAAAAGAAGTCTTACGATGGTTTACGGTGACAGCACGTCAATTACTGCAAGGCGTCATTCAGATTCCACATCAAACCAAACATTTTTGTGAGAGAAACAAAGTCGCCTTGACGCAGCTAGCCGATCCTCGCATCGACACTCAAACCAAAAAGCAAATCATTTTGAAACCTGGAGGTAGCGATTCTCTAGGAGGTGTCATCATTCGTTCCCTCTTAAAATGGGATCCTAATGCTCCCAAAGTCGTCCCCAAGAAAAAAGCCACGCCCAAACGTACCCAGAAAAAAAGAAAAAGAGCAACGGTGCCAAGACTAACTCACAGACTCAGGAAAAGAAAAGTCCACAGAAAACAACTTCTACCCACAAAACAGCGTCTCCAAAAACTTCTCCTCCAGCGGTGACACCCTCTTCCGCTGCTCACAAAGTACCTGCCACCAAAATCAAAGTCCAAGAGAGAACGGGTGTGTTACAGAGTTAATGGATTTGTCCAAGCAAGAACTGTCCCGTGTGTTGCCTGTCATCAAGTTGATAAGACGTAAAGACAACCATTGGAGATGCATTCCAGTATAAGAAAGACCTGAGGCAAACAATACAGATCAGCGTTTTTGTGCTGCTGAATGCCCAAAGATGTCACCTCCAAGAAGTACACACCGTTACCGTTGTGTTCCTTCTTCGGTCCAAAAAAGGATAAGGAAAAGGAAAAAGACCGTCACGGCATCCTAAAAAGCGCTTAGCCTAACATCGACGTCACGCCCAGAAAAGACACTCGTCCAAAGAAAAAGAGGAGCCACTAAAGAGGAGGATTCTTTGACGATTTTGGAAAACACATCGTCACCTTTATGACGAAGCGATAGTCCCCAAAAAAGGATAAAAGACCGTGTGACAAGTCACAGACGTTAGTGTATTTTTGCTGTGTGCCACGGAACCAACGAACCAACCGAGAAAGATGTCACCTCAAAAAGACATTCCTCTTCTACCCCAAAGGAAAGAAAAGGAAAGGACTGCACCTCGTTTAGCCAAACATTGGGACATGTTGTCCGTCCTGTCCAAAGCTCCTCCACCCATGCGAAATAAACTCATTCAAACTGCCTCCAAAGACGTCATCGGTACAATGTGCGAATGTTGTCTGAATGTCTTGAAAGGCACAATACCTTTGTCTAAACACCAGAAAGAATGCTTAGGCAAACATAGACACGTTCTTCGCCAAATGGTGCAAAAGAAAATACACATTAGTCAAAAGAAAATGATGTTAGTGCAACGCGGAGGAATTTTACCATTTTTGCCCATGTTGCTGAAAGGAGTAATGGGAATAATAGGAGGACCCTTGCTGAAAAGAGCAATGGGAAACATCCTGGAAGAATGAAGATAAAAAGGTCCAATACGTTCAAAGGGACCTTTCGAGTGAAACGATCTCAGACGTGATCCATGAAATTCGATGGAAGGACGAAAACTGGCTTTAGTGCTTTACAAACGATGGATGGAATACCATATTTGGCAAGAACAACGAACCCCGCATTTACCTCCCAATCCTAATTTGACCGAAATTTCCCAGTTACAACACGAATTGCAATTGTAGATGGATCGCAGCAATTTGTCAGAAAAGGAAAAAATCGCAACGGTACGGTCAATTGTTGCAACGAATGTAACTCTTTCACCAGAAAGCTTTAGACGAAACAGCTCTACCCACACTGAAAGATTTTAAGACTCTGATGAAAAGTCCATCACCATCACCCCCAGTGGTCAAGACAGACGCATCCCCACGGATGACTGAGGAAGAAGAGGTGCGAAAAGTCTTTCAAACACCGTCAGCAGTTTCCATCCCTAGCAAGATTGCAGCGTCCTTGTTGACCCCATCCACTGCACCCCAACGAGAAGAACTTAAATCTTGGGTTAAAAAGATGATGTCCACTCCTCCTTCGACAGAAGTGGAAAAGAAGGGAAACCAGAAGTGAAAAAAGAAAAGAACACCAAAGCCATCCCATTACCACCACCACCACCACCACCACTACCTTCAACTTCTACACCCGTGGCACATCGGACACGTAAATCCGTTTCTAAACCACCCCCTCGTCCCATTCAAAGTAGCATCAGTAAAGAGTGGATCACTTATTAAAATATGGTGAAGGTGTTAGCCAACATTTATTACGATCCAGTTCATCCCGCAGGTTACGGAGGAGTTCAGAAATTGTACTGTGCTGCCAAAACTCGACTGAAAAGTATCCGTTTACCTCAAGTGCAACGCTGATTACAAGAACAAACCACGAACACCTTACACAAACCCATTCGACGAAAATTTTCCAGAAGTGGCACCCAAGTGAAGGGCATCGATAATCAATGGCAAGCCGATTTAGCTGATGTCTCTTATTTGGCCACCTACACATATTTGTTTTGTGTCATCGACGTCTTTGCCAAATTTGCTTGGGTCGTGCCATTGACTTCCAAATCGAGCAGTGAGTTAGTGAAAGCCCTCAAACGGGTGTTGAAACAAAGCGGTCGTCATCCTCTTCGATGGCAAACTGACAAAGGCACCGAAATTCTGAACCAAGCTTTCCAAAAAGAATTGAAGAAACGTGACATTAACTTTTCTACCACCGAGAATCCCGAAACCAAAGCCAGCATCGTGGAACGTTTTCAACGCACCTTGAAAGAACGCATGTGGAAATATTTTACACATCAACACACTCTCAAGTACATCGACGTCTTGCCACACCTCGTCCAATTGTACAACCAATCTTACCATCGGAGCATTGGGCTTGCCCCCCAAGAAGTGACTCCTGACAACGAAGTGACCGTCCTCGAGCGCCTGTTTGCTACGTCCCAACAGTGACTGTCCCCAAGAAAGGTGGAATGTTGGCATCAGGAGATTGGGTACGCATTGGCAAAACCAAACGCACTTTCGACAAAGGTTACTTAACCAACTGGACCACCGAATTGTTTCGTGTCACTGAACGAGTGCGTGGCCGTTATCCTCCTGTCTATAAATTGGAAGACATGAACGGGAAATTGTTTAAAGGAACGTTTTACTTTCCCGAGCTACAACGTGTGACCAAAAAAGAAGACGACATGTACGAGATAGAAATCATTCTCGATCGAAGAATTCGTAAAATGGGAAAACGACGTGTAAAAGAAGTCAAAGTACGTTGGAAAGGATATCCTCCCAGTTTTGACTCTTGGATCGACGCTTCGCAACTCATCGACTATAAAATAAATGACCATCATGCACTTCAACACAGCCTCAGCTACTGCAGTAACCACTCCGTCGCCCAGTTCTTCTCTGCAAAATCCACAAAAGCAATCCTAGTGTGTGGTGTGGAGAACGTGTGCCTAAAACGCAAATCGTCTTTTTCTGCCAAATCTGTGTGGTGTATTGTGTCATCTTTGCTGCCATTACCAATTTTAGTTTGCAACAAGGAGACAAACAATTGTGGATCATTTTACATAGCAGTTGCATTGGTTACCTTCTTCCGAATCCGTCTCTGAAATGTTCCTCTAAAGGAAGTAACAACGGGAGTCTTGTGTCCAACGTTAGTCTCCCTTCCAGCAGTCACCCTAACCATCCTCTTTTAGACACTCCTCTGACTTCCAGTGACCCCTCGGACACTAGAACTGTGGAATTATGAACAACCAATTTTACTTAACGTTACCCAGTGACAGTTCCATGGAGGTGTTTCCCAATAACACTTTGTTCTGTTTCACGGCCAGATTACCTCAAGTCATCCAATTGGATCACGAAGCCCATTGGGAAGTGGCTTTGGTGGAAATGATTCACCCTACACAAATAAAAATCGTCGAAAATCAAAACACTTTTACGGTGCGAGTTCATGACCCGCAAGTGCAACAAGCCATGGATGAACGTGCCAGTATAGCTGACTTTATGAAAACACAAGACCCCAAAACTAATCGCTCCACTTATCTGTTGAAAATTCCTGCGGGCTATTATTTTAGTGGTCAACATTTGGTGAGCTCCATTGCCGACAGGTTCATTTTCATGTTTGGTAAAAGCTTGGTGAAAGCCAGAAGAAGTGTCACGATCGAGAACCACAAAATAGCTCGTCGCCTACTGATCAAATTTTCAGAGGACAAAGTATTGGCCATTACATTTTGTCCTGACTTATATGACATTTTTGGTGGAGACCGCAAGATGATCAAGATGAGAAACGAAATACCAACCCTGACCGTGAACTTGGATTTTGAGAAATATTTTCGATTTCCTGTAGAAATGAACCAAGGACTGAATTTTATATTTTGTGTACTCCGATGTGGTGGAGTACAACGTGGTGGGACACACCTCCGTACCGTTACTGCGTGTCATTCCTTTCAAAGTGGATTCTGCCACGAACGCTGACGAGGAAGGTGGAAACACCTATCACGTTCACCGCGAACTTGTACATCCTCACTATTTGCCCGTCAGTAAGTCTTATTTCGACAATGTCAACATTACTATAAAAGGAGATCTGGGACAAAATATTCCATTCACCAAAGGGAAAGTCAAAGTGAAACTCCATTTTCGAAAACGATTACTCTAACCTTTTGTCCGTCATGTATCCTGTGTACCAAGGAGTCGCTGGACAGCGAGGATATGGTCTAGGTGATATGCTAAAATCAGCCTTTCGTACAGTTGTTCCCGTTTTGAAACCGATGGTGACACGGGGATTGCACACCTTAAAAGATTCCGCGTTGACGTACGGCAAAGAATTTCTCCAAAATGTCATCATTGACAAACAAAATCCCAAAGAAGCTTTCTTGAGAGCAGGCAAAAATGTCTTGCTTCAAACGGGTAAAGACATTCAGGGTCGGCGAGAAACTCCTATAAATGCCCTGGGCAATGCCGAGTCAGGCATTCCTGATTCCCTGGCACCACAGCAACGACAAGGCAGAAAAAGAGGACGAAAACACCCCTTGAGAGGATTTCACACAACTAGAGCTAGAAAGACGAAGAAAAGAAAAACTGTCCTAGAGTTAGACGTTTTTGATTATTAAAAAAAGAAGAAAATGATGCACCGAGAGTCTTGTGCTTGTTCCAAGTCGGAACTGGATCTGTTTGCTATGCCACCCACCATGATGACGATGCAAGAATCCCAATGGGTCGAATTTCATCCCGTCTCCTCTTTGACGGATTCAGCTCCCATCAAGTTTGAAATCAAAGGACAGCCCGAAGATTACATCGATCTGAATAGCAGTTACTTGTATCTGAAACTGAAAGTGATCAAAACCGACAACACCAATCCGGGAACCGATGCCAGAGTAGTTCCCGTCAACAATTTCATGCATTCCTTGTTCAGCAAAGTGGATTTGTACTTGGATGACAAACTGGTCAGCAGCAGTATGGATACTTACCCTTATCGAGCGTACCTAGAAAATCTCTTGACGTACGGAAAAGAGGTCAGGAACACTCATCTAGATGCTTGTGTGGTATGGAAACCTGACACCGCAGGTAAAAACACGTTTAACGACACAGCCCGATGACTATCCTCTCAATGTGGGTTTTAACAACCGTAGAAGGAAAATCCTGCAAGCTCGTAGTTTAGAACTGATGGATCGCTTGCATTTGGACATGTGGTTGCAAGACAAGTATTTGCTGAACAGAGTGGATATTCGCTTGAGACTCAATCGCAGCAGTGCCGCTTTCCATTGGATGGCTCATGCCAACGAGTACAAAACCATCATAAAAGAAGCCAGACTTTACGTGCGTCGCGTAGAAGTGTTACCTAAAGCGGGAAACGTCATCAGTCAAACATTGAGCAGATCGACCACCAAGTATCCGATACGACCTGTTGAAGTGAAAACATTCACCATTGCTGCTGGACTCCGATCCAAGATCGAAGATCATCTGTTCAAGGACAGTAGCCCAAACGTTTAATAGTTGGCATCGTCAGTAATGCAGCCCTCGACGGAGCCCACGATCAAAATCCTTTCCAGTTTAAGCACTACAGAGTATCCAAGATCGAAGTCAGTCGCGATGGTAAGACCTTGTGTACCAGACCCTTTGAACCTAACTTTACTCAGAAGAATTACTTGAGATCGTACTTGTCCCTGTACGAAGCTGCCGGACAACTAGGAACCAACACCAGTCACGGTATTTTGTACGAGGATTATGTAGGAGGTTACACTTTGTGGGCCTTTGATTTCACTCCAGACCAAGGCAGCGACGAGGGTCATTTCCACCCTATAAAATCTGGTCAACTACGTGTGGAACTTCAGTTTGCAGAAGCTCTCACCGAGACGGTCAACGTCATCTTGTATGCCGAATTCGATAATACCATCGAAAACAACAGTTTGAGAGAAGTCATTCTAGACTATCAGAAACAATGGAAGACTCCTATCCCTCATTGAACGATAGAGAATCTTTGGAAATGGAATGGGAGGATAGAGTAAAAACAGAACCCCATGACCAAGATAAAGAGGACGAGGTAGTGGTCAAGTCCAGATGGCCAGAACAAGAACAACATTTAGTGTCCTGTTTTGCTAAACACCTGACGGATAAAATTATTGAATTGACCAAGAGAGATTGTTATGGATGTCAAAACGATCATCTCAGTCAAATTCAACACGATATATATCTGATGATGAGTCAAAAAAGAAAAACTGGACGATTATCTGGACGACGCTTGCAGTCTCATCTCAGAAGAAGCAGTGTTGAATGAGTGGTATAAAGACTTGCGTGATCATTCCTGCCCTCCATTGACTACTCTAGAGATCTATCGCATCGAAGCTCTCTTAGCCCAGAGTTGGGAGACAAGGCGAAGAAACTGCTACTTCAGAGAGATTTTCAAACCAAAAGTCAGAAGTGAATTGATGACCTATCATTACCTGTAATAAAAAACAACACACAAAAAAAATTTAAAAAAATGGATATCTGGGAACTTTATTATATTTTGAACTATAGTTCGTATCCTGCTTCTTGGAATCCTGTCGTGTGCACTAAAGATGAACTACCTCATCGCAAACCTCAAGACCATCAAGCTGATGTCATCAACACGGACGAAAGTCATCTCCCAGGAACTCACTGGGTTGCCGTCTACTTCCCTCAAGAGGATTGTGTGGAACATTTTGATTCGTATGAATTACACCCTTTGGAAGACGACATCATTGACTTTATGAGAAGAAATGCCCAGTCGACACGATACAATAATGTGAAATTACAAGGCACATATTCCATGGTGTGTGGACAATATTGTGTGTATTTTCTTCATCAACGCAGTCTTGAATACCCTTTAGAACATGTAGTGACTTATTTTGATCGGCACTCTTCTAGAAACGATGAGAAAGTAGATCGATGGTTTTGTGACCATTCTGGCTATCTTTTGTCTTTAGCTATGAAATTTAGTGTACATCAATGGCCTCATGACTTCCGTCAATGGAAATCTCACATGATTTCGCTACGTTGTCAACCTTGTCAAAAACAATTGTTTGATATTATTGTTAATTGTTAGTAGTTGATTGTTGGTTGAATAAATGATGTTGTGTTTTGGAAACTGTGTTTGTTTGTTGAGAAAAAGACTGTGAATATATGCTCTTTGACTTTCTCTCATAACGTTCCAACTCAACAAAAACCAAGTAAGGATGTTTTCTATCGCGTCCGCGTATGAACCATATAAAGCGGGTTGGTCTCCTGTCTGGTCATCCACTGTTGACTCGTCAACCTATGAAGATGCCTTCCAGACTAGCCAAGCTGAACGAAGTTTACATCGTGTCATGCTAAACCCAATACCTAAGCCTGAAAGAGATGGAGAATGTCAGGATGTTAGCTATAGCCCAAGACCTGATAGAAGAGGTCTTCAGAGAGGAAATCAAGAAAGAAAAAGAACAATGGACAGAGAAGTACAGACCTGAGAAGCAGAGAGAACAGCAACAACAACAGCAGCAGCAGCAAGAACCAGACAGAGGTTTTTTCGACTGCCGTGTGGACACCAAAGAGTTTCCCTTCCTTTTCCGCAGAAGCAGGCCGTATCGTATAGGAAAGCCTGCTGCCAGACGGGGACGCAATCTTAGACAGTAAAAAAGATTGCCATCACTCCCCATCAACAAGAAAAACCCAGCCCTTTTCAGGGCTACGCAATACTATAGAAAAGACATACTAATTCAAATTGCAAAACAAATTTGTGTGTGTGTGTGTGTGTGTGTGTGTGTGTTTAAAAAAAAGAAGTGTATCTATAAGCACTTCGTTTCTTTTGTCAGTAAAAAAAATCCACCCTTTGTTTCTCTCTATTGTCAAATCGTGCATGCCTGTGTTTGCAAGTAAAAAAGTCAACGTGAGTGTCTCTGTTAGGTCCCTGCATTTGATGTTTTGTTTTTGGTTATGGTACGCTTTGGTGAAAGGGATGTTTTCCCTCACGTTCGTGCTCAAGGAATATAAGGCAGAACACTCGTCAATCTGGCTACTACTGTTGACTGGTCAACTTAAAAGAAGATGAGCAGACTACAAATACTGTTGGAACTCCAGATGCACCTGGAGCATGCCAGGCGCCTTCTAGATGCGTTAGCTATGGAGGCGGTACAGGAGGAAGCCGGGTGAAAAGAAGAGAAGGAAAAAAAAGAAGAATGAAGAAGAAGAAGAAAGGAAGAGAGGGATCCTGTTTCATCTCCTGATAAGACTTGTCTGTGAGGTCAAACCTGAGGTGAAGACGCCTACACAACCACTACCAACACCGCAGCCACTACCAGTACAACAAAGACCGAGAACCGCTGTCACTCAAATTGAAAATTGGGAGAAGGAGGCTTTGGAGGAGTTGGCAAGACAGCGGCAAGAGTGGGAGCCGCAGCTTCAGCAATATCATCCCAGGATTTGGAATAGAAGAAGGAGGGAACAAGTGTTTACTATCCCTCAGACTGAAGACTGGAACAATGAAGCCAGTCAAGCTCCCTCTGCGCTCCCAACAACACGCATCAATTGGGGGCAGGACTGGAGCCGACGTTGCGTCTGCGGGGCTAGACCTGGTAGATGCCACCATTAGCCAGGTGCAATTGGAGTTCCAAGAAAAAAAGTCCTTCTCAGGGCTAGCCAAGTCTCTAGAAAAGAGAGACTATTCAAGTTGCCAATTTGTGTGATGTAGAGTAGTGTGACTATAAACACTCACTCTTTTACTGTTGTGTGTGTGTGTGTGTGTGTGTGTGTGCGTGTGTGTGTGTTTCTTCTCTTCCTTCATTTGAGTGGATAGCATATTGTGTATGTTTTATGCATTCTCGTTCGTTTGTGTGGATCGCAAATATGGTGTGTTGTATGCATTTGCATTCGTTTGTGTGGATAGCATAGTGTGTATGTTTTATGCATTCGCGTTCGTTGGTGTGGATAGTATAGTGTGTATGTTTAGTGCATTCTCGTTCGTTCGTGTGGATAGTAGGTATGGTGTGTTTTTTCTTCTCTTCCCGTTTGTGTGGATAGTATAGTGTGTATGTTTTATGCATTCTTGTTCATTTGTGTTGATAGTAAATATGGTCTGTTTTATGCATTCTCGTACGTTTGTGTGGAGAGCATAGTGTGTATGTTTAATGCATTCGCTTTCATTGGTGTGGATAGTAGGTATGGTGTGTTTTTTCTTCTCTTCCCGTTTGTGTGGATAGTATATATTTTGTGTTTTAAGCATTCTCGTTCTTTTGTGTGGATAGTATATATGTGTGTCTGTTTTATGCGTTCTCTGTCGTTTGTGTGGATAGTAGATATGGTATGTTTTATGCGTTCTCGTTCATTTGTGTGGATAGTAGATATGGTATGTTTTATACATTTGTGTCCGTTATTGTGGATAGTAGATAATATGCAAAGTGAGTGCAAGGGATGTTTTCGTTCAAGTCAGTGCTTAATGTATATAGCGCGGAACGCTAGTCAGTCTCGCTACCTACGCTGACTAGTCAACACCTATCAAGATGGAAGTATTTAACCAATTGAAAGACAGTTGGTATTGGATGATGGATGGATCATACGTACTGGATAGGCTTGAAAAGGACTGGAATCTGTGCCCCAAACAGTCCCAGGCTGATGTTCCTTCTTTGGCCTCATATGCCCCAAACTATCCCACTACACTACTGCCAGCTCTAATCCACTCACGGATCAGTATAGAAGTTTAAAGAACGGCAACTTATCTTATAGACAACCACATTTCCCTTTATGTGTGTCACGGCTGGCAAAAAGGGTTTGGATTGAAACTTACGGATACATCTCATTTTTAAATACTCATTGCATTAGGTTTTTAATCTTTCCTTTAAACTCGCTAATTCCAATGTCATTCATATTTTAATACTTTTCCCCCTTCTTAAGAACGGGCAATTAATCTAGTAAAACAATAATCTCCTCAAGCTTCTCACTATAATACGGTATTTTGGTCACTCTGACCTCTTTAATCCATCAATCATAGGCTTAAGTTATGCAGTCCTTAAATACCTCGTACCTGATCTTTTATTATACCAGAAATATTCAGTGTTGTTGATGTTGTCATAATGCTCAACTTAGGTGTATCAGGACAATGACGAGAACTGTCTTGCTCCTTTATCTATCGCTTGTAAATGCTTGTTCTACATTGGCATTCTGATCACAAGTCCAAACCCTTGCTATGCAGCTGCGACATGAGCTTGGTTTAATTTAGAGCTAGGAAGCTGAGGCAAACAGTTTTAATGCTAGATCTGAGTGTGTGTGATTAGATGAGTGTAATTTACAAATAGATTTCATATCTCCTTGGAAAGGGTATACAGTCTATAAGGCGTTCTCGCAAGATTATGTCGTACTAAAACTGTGGTGTACAGTCGATTTGAGGAAAAGGGGGCGATATCTGTGAAGTTATGTTACAAACGATTTTTTTTTTTTTACAATGCAGAATGTCAATGACACTTGAAGGAAACGCAGTGACAATAGCAAATGAATAACCTCTCTTTATAACTGTTAATCCGAGGGAAAAATATGAAGATCATCTATATTATGCTCTCGCTAATAACTGGGAACATTCCTTAAAACATATATTTTTAAAACAAATCCGCAATGCAAAAAGTATCAAAACAACATCACTAACTTCTTTAAGAAACTCTCAGCTAAAGCAAACATTGACTTGAGACTAACTGTACACATTGGTTTTACAAAACCGTAACACCAGCATTCATTGTAAAAGAGTTGCAAGAATCAGCGGAAAGAAAAATGAATTTGTATATATGTATCTGACCATGTTATATAAGTCTTTGTTAATATATTAAAGACAATAGTAATTCATTTATTAAATTGGCAAACAAGCCATACATGCTTTCATTTATTAGAGTGGGAGAAGTTTAATTTAGCCCTAGAATCATTTGTTCCACGACCGATGTATTTTCTTGTAGTTACTGCTTGCATGTCAAAGCTGGCATCATAATTTCTGGCACATTATAATTTGAACTGTTAAGTTGTATTTCTGTATTATTAATTACCTTTTTACCAAAACACAAAGCTTGACAATGTAGCTATTGAAAGATTCCGTTTTGTCTATTTGTTTTTTGTTTTACTGTGCACAGGCTAAATTCATTCCAATGAGTTGATTCTTTTATTATGCAATGCAGTTTTGATTCCATTAATTATTTCCTTGTCTATTTCTCTCTGTACTTTAATTATATCCGCATCATTATCACCATTAAATAACCTGCAAGCATCACATATTAAACCAGTGTTCGTTGAAAGTTGTCAATATATATGGACGATTTATTTTTAAGTCCATCTAACAGCATTTTAAGAACAGTTCCAATTCGTTAATTTTTAAAATTTAATATGTCTATTTATGTGTTGGATGTATTTTATATAGTTGCAAACGTATAGGTTTATGTTTAGAAGTAATGAAAAGACTGACATCCTTGTCAAGGAAGGTGAACGATACAGTGGCAGTAGTGCTTATATATAAGTCACATGTTTGCTTATTAAATACTATTGTAAATTTGAGCCATGCAAAATGGCCTTTATTGAATAGTTACAAATAAAATACAGATATGAAAAAGTACCACATTAAACTGTCTGCAACGTCAGTTCACATTTAATAACCAATCTATAATGTACCTGGCAAAGGAGTCTACCGTAGAAAATACATACGAATATGATTACCGACTCGTACACAAAAAAGTACAATATTGCCATGAAAAGTCAAATGACTTGTTTTTAAATAATGTTTTTAAGTGTGTTGGTATGCAGATCGTGGATGAATAGGAAATGAAATGAACCTTAAGGAACCAATCATTTAACATTCGCCGTTTTGAAAAGTGGAGTTCCTCCGAACCAGATATTCGTTTATTTATACACCTCATGATCATTTTATTTCAACAAATACAGTTTATTGATCAGTTTCGTTTCTATAAATCAGGGAAAGACTAGTTTTCAATAGATTTAAAATCGCACCAACCAATTAAATAGTTTGCTCCTAATGTAACTATTACCACTAACGTATGAAATGAGACAGCACCTGAATTTGCAAGTGAGTTTTGCAAATATTGAAGTATTTTTGAACAAACTGAGATGGTATCAATTACCTTTACTCCTCGTGGATTAAATACAACACCTGTCGCAAAAGCGACGCATTTCTGGTACGTCTCTGCGAATATTAGTCCCACCATCCAGCTTATGAATTACGCTGATGTGCCCAGCATCCACTCTCTTTCCCTGCTGATAAAAACCGCTGCGCATTTAGATTTGTTATATTGACATATTTTCTTTACACTGACAGTGTGAATGGAATACGGTAATTAACAAGGAGATAAGAATATATCCGCACAGATTGATATGACATTTATTTTTGTAAAATCTGTTCCACATGACACATGCATTTACATTGTATGCACAGAGTAGTCGATGTAAAGGAGGTGGAAGCTGAATGTTTAGTATTTAATAAAACTTTGACTGAGGTTCATCTTTCTGATTTCCAAAATACCAAAGGCGTCTTGTGTTAGATAAGCAGGTCCCTATGTTTTAACGGCTGGACTGATGGTTACGGTGCTGCTTTGATATTCATTAGATCCAATGGATCCGATATGAACGACATGTAGTAGGCCCGGCTGTATATACAATGGTTTGGCAATCACCGGTACCAGACACACCAAAGGCCTTGCTGAACAAGATGCCGACGACGGATCTATGAATAAGATCCCCATATGAACTATATGACTGGACCGTTTCAATAACAAGGTTCCCATGCTAGAACTGCCGGACTGCAGTTGTCGGTTGCACTGCAGTATTAAGAGCTTGAACCCAATGCGCCTTGATTTACAGGCCCGAAGGCCATGCTCGAACATGCTTAGGAACTTACGCCATGTGGGTGCCTAATATTGGGAATACTCCCCAATGAATCGGTATCGTCAACAACTAGCCGTAAATTGTCTTTCTTTATTTACACTGTCTTTCCTTCGCTTCAATCCTTCAGTGCCGAAAGGACGATTGCTTTCAACGTGCTTTTCATGCGTATAGTAAACTGTTTTCCTGAAACGACACAAGAATCGAAAACAAAGCAGAAATTAGCAGATTAGCATGTGACTAACAAGTACTAGCATATATTGACATATCAGTATATGGATAATTAGCTAAAACTGAAGCACAGACTTCCGCTAACTACGTTTTACAGATGCTGCATAGTATAAACCAAACAAAAGTCATGGTAAACTTCTATGCTTTGAAGGTGCATATCAATCCTTTCAATTGAGATTCGGCTGAAACGACACGAAAACGCACATTAAAGAAGAAACAAGTAACGTATTTAAATTACTAAGTTGCTAAAGCGCTGTCGTAACTAACAGAGCAGCGCAAGCGTCATATCAGAAATATATAACTCTATTACGAACTTACACAAATTGTATACGGTCAAACATAACGATTTTTTGGACGGTGGTCTTAAAAGAGGAAGTCCCGAAATGTGAGAGAATCACTCACGAATTGGCATAAATGGTACAATAATGTATACTACCTGCAGTAGATAGATAAAACCGCACAATAAATCCGAAAAGAACGTTGTATGGGCCTATAGGAATACAAAATCGGCTGGATTGTCGAAAGATGAAGTGTACGACGTGTGATCTGTACACAGCGAAGCTAAAAACCGAGAACATCTGGCGGTGCCAAGCGGAGGAAATTGTCAATAGTTATTGCCTTTGTCTATTGATATTGACAGGGAAAGACGAGTTTTCGTTTTCAGTATACTTGGAATCATGATGAAGCAGTCTAATATTCATAAGATAATGTGATTTGTGAACGTATTCCAAGGGGAATGTCACTTGTACCTGTCCAAGTGATCTGCACACATCAAATATATTTTAAAGTGAAATGTATATCACACTATATTCCTGTGTTTATTAGCAACCAATCTGGAAATTTTTTTTTTTTTAATTCCACTATGATTCTGACTCCATAGATGATAATAATATCATATAGCTATCATCAGATAAGCGGTAAAATGAAACCTATGCCTTCAACTCATTCAGATGTTTTCAAAACCGAAACATTCGGAGCAACCTTAAAGCAGACCATTTGTTATGCATACTGTGCATTGACCAATGAAGCTGTTAAAAGATGAATGTCTTTCAAGTAGACATTCAGAAATTAATCTTCTCGATGATGTTTGCAAATTCAAATACAAGTTGTCAAAGGTTTGTGAAGTTGTAAGAACTAATGTGCGCTCTGCTCAATCAATACTAAAATTAAGGTATCCTAAAAATGCAAAGGAAAGGAATTTGCAGTGTGGTGATATGGTTCTGTAAGTTATGCTCATTCTTAAAAAAAATTTCTTCATTTTATGTATTATTGTCTTTACAAAGTCAATAAGAAAATGAGGGGGCTAAAGTAAAATAGTAGTGCTCCTGGAATGTAAAAATAAAATAATGGAGTACCGGTATCTTGATAGAAATAGCAAGGCCAATCAAGTAATCAATTTAATTGTACCTGTCCCACATAGTGAGGATTTAAGCGATGGAATGCCCTCAGACAGTAGTGACTTTGGAGTAACAAATCTTAGGAATTCAGAAACTGAGAATAATCTGAACCACAATCTTGCCCATCTGCGGTAACAGGAAAAGAACGAACTAAAGTAGCTGTTACCTGAATATGAGCACTTGTTTCCAAATATTCCTACAACGGCAAATAAAATCTACCAATGACATTGAAAGTCTACATCCCACATCTGTGAACAAAAATCGATACAGGAAGAACTCACTTAAAGAGGAATGTATGTAAAAAGAAATTCAGTATTTGCTGGACAATGATGTAATAGAACCGAGTAAAAGAGACTGGATATCACCCATGTATACTTGTTCCGAAACGAGATAGTACTTTCCGTATGGCAACTGGGTATAGAAAGGTAAACAATATCACCAAATTCATTTCCACTGCCAAAATCAGTGACTGCATTGATACAATTGGACATGCAAATTTGACCTTATGAATGGTTTCTGGCGAATCCCACCGACGGAAAGGGCAAAAAAAATTTCCTCATTAGTAACTCCTGATGGACTTTATCAATTAAAAGTTATGCCGTTTGGAACTATAGGGTCTTCTGTTACTTTTCAAAGTTTATAGAACATGATTACTTCTTGTCTACATAGGTGCGATGCTTACATGGATGAAGTTCTCATATACAACGACACGTGGAAAGATCACTCAGAGACAATCCTAAAATTCCTTGTCAGACTCAGTGATGCAAACTTGACAATTAATTGATCCAAAAATGAGTTTTGTAGTGCTTGTGGTACACTTCTAGGACATGGTGTGTGACATGGACAAGTTAAACGTATACATGCTAAGGTCAAGGCAGTATCTGAATTCCATACGACTATAAGTTAAAAGCAAATAATGCGATTTGTTGGTATTGCTGGATACTAATGGAAATTTTGTTCCAATTTTTCCATAATTGCAGAGCCCTTGAGACATTTGGTGAGCAAGAAAACCATTTTCCATTGGTCTGAAAAATGTCAGGAGCCTTTCAATAAGTTTAAGGACATATTTAAGTATGAACCACTTCTTTGAGCTCCAAGTTCACGCAATCATTTAACATGCCTGTTGATGCAAGTGATGTAGTGGTTGGTACAGTACTGAATCAAGAAGACACAATTGTTGTAGATGATCCAGTGTGTGCTTTTCTCCAAGAACTTCAGAACTTCAAAGGCACCAGAGACATTATTCCACAATTACGAATAAATGTCTGGCTTTAAAACTGCGAATACAACACAATAAAGTCAATATTATTTAAACTCCTTCTCCGATTATTATGCTTCGTGATCACAACCCCATTGTTTGCATTGGCAAGGTGAGGAATAAAACTAGAGGTTATTAAGGTATTGTTTGAATTTGCAGGAACAAAATATTGACACTAGAAACATTAAGGGAAAAGACCATTTAATAGCAGATGCGTTTTCACGTGTATATAACTATTGTAATGTTTCATATATACTTTATGTGATTCATAATGTTTCATCTAATGTAGTCTTTTTTGCCACTTGTATATTTCAATAATAATTAAAATAATTCTCTGATGCATAATATATTTTTCTTTATGAGGGGAAGTGTTATGTATATCTAATTTGCATTATTGTATTCCTAGTTTTAAAATGGATCTTATTTTATGATATGCTTTTGTACTGTAATATAGTATTTTGGACTTAACCTTGTCCAAAACCAATTTTATTTTCAACTTGACCTGAATTATTGATTTTTGTTTTTTGTATTTTATTTTAATCTCTAAGCAACAAATACATTGGCATAATATTATCTATGCCTATGGATATATTATCAGGATCATTATTAATAGAAATATGTTTATTTCGGTTTGGTCTAGGTTATTGGGATTCTATTACAATACACCAGGCTTACCTGACATTGTCCAGGTTATATATTATGAGTTTACTAACAGACTGATAATTAAAGCTTACATGTTCGCTAACATTAAGAACTTTCTATAGGTTGTTTTCCATTCGGTATCTTTTTTGAATATGTTAATTGCGACCTAAGGTAAAGAAAAGACTATATAATCTGGTTACTAGAAAATATGTTCATTCGTGCTTAAGATCTAGCAGTCAGATTGTGTTAGTTGTGACATGTGGGATGGAATTTATTGCTTCAAATTATTCTATTCAAGTCACCATTTTCTCTGGAAATACAGGGTTCACATAAAAAGAATGTTCTTGGAAAGATGCATTCATTGGGATTTATAATGAATTCAAACCTGAGTTATACTAATGAGTTAGAATAAAAGACTTTTGACACATCAGCATTATACAGGTCAACAAATACACACGAACACGCCAGCGTTGGTCATAATGTGGATTTCTACAAAGTTTATTCATATCTTTAAATTATTAGGACTTGTATCTGTAATTCTGGAATTATTTTGGTATGTTTGTGAATATTTAAAGATACATATTCAATACATAGATAGATAAATATATGCAAAAAGCGTTTGGGCAGTGATTTGCAAACAATATACAATTCATCTGAGATGACAAAAGGTGACTTTAATATCGGAAAGACTTTCTAACTGGCTATTACTAGAATTATACTAGGAAATTATTACTATTGTAAATTTAACTTGACATACAAGTCCGACCAATCTGGTGAGTAGAAAAAATGCTGCGTTTAGCAAACCCGTTCAAAACCAGCATGCATTAGGAGCTTGAAAATGAAAGAAAGAGGATCATATCACGCATCATGACGATAGTATGACATTGAAGAAGACTAATTAAATTTTGAATACATTATAAGTTATAGCATGTACCTGTCAAGCTAGAATGAAGTGTTGAAAGCTGAAAGACTCACTTTAAATATTTGTTTCAACAAATTATGAGAAAGACAGATGCTCATCTGTAGAAGTAAGAGAGCAACAATCCAGCACGCACACATAGTTTGAACCGGTTGATCAAAACTATGTTACGAGTCAAAGGCAAATGTCGTCAAACCTCTAAGAACTACCTGGTCACACACCTAATCCAGTTGGACTTCAGTGATTTCACAACGAATGGAATTAAGTATTTTTTTTTTTCAGTTCTGAAGTCGCACATTCAGCGGAATTTTAAAATTCCATTTTGACTGTGCAATTCCTCTACAGAAGGTCCGCAAATGGAGATAAGATGAATGTATAAACAAATCTGAATTACCGCACTTCATTACTGATAAATTTGTTGACACTATGCCATTTAATATTGAACACGAGGTACCGTATGCATTGGATTTGTTGTTTCGTAGGCGAACAAAAGCAGATACTTATTTAGTAAATAAAAATTATGTCGTATCTCCTTGCATATGAGTAAAACGGTATGAAAACAAACATATAAGTTCATGCTCGTCAGCATTGCGCCTGAACTAATTGACACTTATGGTAATATCAAAAGATCATTTTTGTAACTTATAAACCGTGCATGGCAAACAAATAATACTATTTACTTTCATCCCAGCCTTTTTGCACAACGCTGGGTACATATAGTCCGCGTTACTGTCAACCCTATCCTGCATCTCTTTAAGCGAAACACTTTCAATTCTTCTAGAACTTAAACACCGTTTGAATTAAAGGGATTAAACTTGGTTATTGTCATTAAAAGATATGCCATGTTCATGGCCCTATTATTACCATTAAACAAACTCGGTCAGTATTAGGAGTGTCCGATCACACTTTAGTTTCCGCTTTCTAACTAAAGTGATCAAGGATGAAACTTGCTCGTCCATCGAGTTCGAATATCGCTAGTTGCTGTATTGATAAGACTCAGTCAGGAGGAGTTTTTCTGTAGGAAATATGTCAAGGATGACTTGAGGGAATCTTTGAAGCTTTTGTTCTGACCCTCCTTCAGATTGCCGTAGATCTTCGTTTATAACTGCCCTACTGGCATCCTAGTAACGTGGCCAACCCATGTCAACTGTTGTTTCAGCAGAAGAGTGTCGGGAATTGGAATGACTGCTCTTGTGAGAACCTCGGTGCTTTGAAACCTGTCCTGTTATTATATCATCATCAGTATCATGAGACAGCCCATGCGAAATATGGTTAAGCGTATTTGTAACATGGCTGTACTCCATCTTAAGCACATACATATATACATATAAATGCACAAACTTTATTTTATTTGTACTGCTCTGTATCGAGAAAACTTAAACATTTGCTAGAATAAAAATAATTAGCAATAAAAAACAAAGAGGAGAAAATAGGTTCAGTTACTAGTCTTGTTCATCGTTTGACAAAATGTCAGTTGGATTCCCCAACAAATGCCTGAAATAATCTAAAAACAAAAAGTGACCAAAGTATGACATTTGACAGACATCCGTAACAATAAACGGCCCTAGACAGTATCTAACTTAAACATTTTCAGAAATCCCCCCATGTATAATAGTTTCATTTCCACCAAATTTACACACATTATTATACGTAGGTAACTTGGACAGCAGAAGTTGTAACATTATCTAATGTCTCCTTATCAGACGAGCTCCAGTCACTTACACCTGCAGGGATTACACGATTTATATTGGTCTGTGTATTCGGGCATATCTTGTAATACCTAATAATAACTGTCTTCATGTGTTGAAGTGTTCGGAACTTTAATATACTCGTAAATCCTTTCATGCATTCAAGAATTTGTCATGACACAATCTACATTGAACTTTTGTCCACCTGTTGCCGATTGTTCGTTTGTTTCAAAGCTCTGTGGTATCTGCGCACATGAGTCCTTGCTTTTCCAATTTGTTCACTCTCTGTTGTATGTCATGTCCCCCGATTCAAGGTTCCAAGGGTGACGCTGTTGTTCATGTTCCTGCGGGTCTAAATGTCCGCCTGAATTGCATGATAATCATGGTTTTCGCGGTGATCATTTATTTATAAATCTCGAAACGGATTAATCCCCCAAAGCAAGCAACACGTTGCCGTTTTGGGACACTATCGGGTGCACTAAAATCAACTTGAAGGGCATGTGTCAGGAGGAATTTCACAGTTTTCTGGCATAAAAGAAACTGGCAAACAAATATGTTGTAAAATATTAATAATTCGCATCGGATTCACAATGTACATCAATCGTAAGTTTGTTCACAATAGCATGTGGACCAAAGGAGTAAATGGTATCACCATCGGGGAGTAAGCATCGCTTTTTGTCAAGCTGTGACAAACTCACCGTGACACATCGGCAAATACTAAAGATATGTTTCCTACACTACATGTGTGCGATCTAAAGTTGCTCTCAAAACATTCCACATACGTATCATATATGAAATCATTTTGTTTAATAACCTGGGGAACAGCTATTACCATTTTTATGTTCTTGATCTGAAGCTTCCAATTCTATCGATGGCTTCCACCAGAATGGAGTAGATTTGGGGGCCGCAATCCTACATATACTTTGAGCGGTTTACACGAGCGTTTGTCTCTGATTTTTGCAAGAACTTTTCTATTGGCATTACAAAGTTATGGCTGTTCTTTCGGTTACTCGAAAACACATCGTCCGTGATGATATGCATAAAACGTGTATCGATGCCTGTGCAGAGCATCTCCACATGAATCTGATTAAATGGTTTGAATTTGTCGTAATACATTTCATACATGACCAGGCTCGACAAGTCCAACACAGACAATCCAACATAGATTTTGTTTTTTTTTTCAGCTTCAACTTTGCTATTTTACTATGAACATCAACAGGCAAGCTCACCGTGACACATCGGTAAACATCCCTGTAAGTTTGAATTTCGTCCTGATTTTTTCATGACTTCACACTGTTAAGGTGAGAATATCTTTCGTAGTTCGAATGCCAGATCAGCAGTAATCCTTCGAAGCCTTTCTTTCACACTATCACGAACAAGGGAGACTCGAATTCGCTTTCGAAATTGTTTCATTTGATTTCCCATATACAGAATGTTTAATAAGTTTAAAGAAATATTTTTGTTCTAAGTCGTCCGTGTCTGCGATGCGCGAATTCGAATTATCTGAATGTGTGCGACCATCTAAGCGTGCTTGTGTAATCGACGCACCCGACAGGCTATTCTTGCACGCATTCCCAATAACATGTACAGCTGTAGATTTTGTACGTGTGATGAATAATTGTGTAAGGTTCTGAGAGTTGGAAAACAAGTTTAATTGGTATAATATAACAACTTCAAAGAACTATCCGTGGTCGTTGTTGCTGTTTTATTCATTTACGGTTTTCTCGGATGGCCAACGTGTACGGGATCAAAGTGCAAGAGTCCACTGATAGGCTCGATACCAAGCAATGGATACTTGCTTATCAAATCTTTACTTGGTCATCGAGCTATCGCAAGCCAAATTACGACTGATATTGGTTGAAAACTCGATCACACACATCCTGTTGGCAGTTCCATATTTGCTGAAACGACTTGTAAATCCTCACGCACAAATGCACGGCTGGGTTTTAGTCAACCATGTGATGACGGCAGAAAATCGCTAAAGGGTTGGTTGTTGTATCAGCCTGTCCCGAAATCGAGAATGCATATGCGGACTAAACAGGGACAGTTGCACGACGTTGCCCGCCTTATAACTATGCATGTGCATACAAATACCGAACCAACTTGTCTCTGAGCGGTTGCACGGTGATCCATGTGAATTCATTGTCTAAGTAACAGTGACTTATTTTTGTCGAATCACATTGACTGGATTTAATCCAGTCATGCTGTGACTTCATTGTTCAAGGCTAATATGACTTATGGAGTTCGCGAAACCCATTCCTGAGACCGCTGGGACCTCAGGAAGAGTGCCAATGCGCATAGATAACCAAATGACCGTTCTACAAGAGTGCGATTAAATCATTCCATATGGATTGGTTTAAATGTACATGACACTTACTTTTACATGATGTCTGGTTAGCATCACAGCCACAAATCCGAGAAATTCTTTACCATGATCTACTGGTAACAATTGTGGACATGTGGGTGAACCTCGTGCATACATGCATTCGATTGAACCTGCGAAACTTCAGGAATCTCTGGACTTCAATGGCTCCGCTTCTTTGTATCTGCTTGCCACTTTCACTATCGCGAGCGCTCATTTTTTAGGTGCATAATCGCCATTGGTTCTCACGGATACGATCGCGTTGGACAAATAGCAAATCAGCACGATGAATGTCATTTGATGATGGAACATGAAACGATTCCTGTGAAATCATTTTTGGTACTTGTAAAAAGTAATTTCCACAGCTCGTGTATGGCCATTCATTGTCACGCGACCACATGCTTGACCTTAGAAGCTCTGTTTAAATGCATTTTGTGTTTATTCTTTGTTTATATTGGTCACGCATTATTTTCAATAAGGAAGTCTTCAAGTGCGATCTTGGTTTTCATACCTCCTTTGATGACCAATCGTGCAATTCGCTCTCCCAATTTTGGATTAATCATATTTAAATGATATATCAGATCCACGTTGTCGAGTTGACATCCATTGATATCATGGATGCTTTATGAGCAAGGTCATGTCGGTAGCACGCAGCATCGACACAATTGATTGATGCATCACAGGACCTTGGCTAGTTACCAGAATTGAGTCGTAGATCAAGCCATATACCGGACTTGCAGGAATTGTAGCGATGAAGGTGCTTTTCACCTGCATATTTATTCCATTCTGTCCCAGGTAACTTTGTCAATGCAGCCTCGATAACCCAGCCGCCAACTTTGTTTAATAAATGTGATATTTTCTGCTCCACATCAAGTACATATTCGAGTAATCGCAGCTCTTGCATTTCGTGATTGAACTCGAGTTGAGTTTCTGGTACCTTTTGTTTTGCGCGACATCGACCTCAATACGAAGACATATTTGTATTGTAACGAAAGGCAATTATTCAGTGGCATCGATTTATACGAACAACATCTAAATCCTGCAAGCATGATGATTAAACCATGTGTTCCATCCTCAGCTCGTCCACTTGTCATTGGCCGTTCTGGATCCAGGAAAAAAAACTCAACTCTTTGCTAAATATTATCTTACTATGGTTAACCTGGGACCAGTTGTAAAGGACTACGCTATTGACCGATGATCAACCGTGTTATGATGTTTAAAATTATTTTATAATGTTTTCAACTATAAGCAAAAAGTGGTAACAAACCAAGACAATTTTACCATCTACGGGAAGCGGAGACTCCATTTCCTTATCACCACTGATGACGCACTTTCCATTGACGATTTAAACAAAAACAGTCTTTTGGTGTACGATGATGTATACTTGAAAATTATGTCAATCCACCACAAACATTTTCATGAGGCCGGCCCATAAACACTGACGGCACCTATTTAACTTAGTGTTAGACCCATGTGCCAAAGTGATCAATGGCAACCTTGATATGCCGATGATATTTCGTGGCAATGAGGCGCATGTTCTTGGAAATATTCATATGGCTTTACATCCCGCCAACCACACATACATGAAATTCGTGACATGTGTACGCTAATTCCTTGGGATCCATATAGTTTTCTCACCAATGATTTGACTGGTGAACCCCGAAAGTATCGTGCTCGTCTGAATACGAACGTGTCACACACGGAAACGTCATTTTAACAATTAAAAAGCACAATCATATCAAAATGTTTGGCAGTGATAAGCTAGAAAAAAAATATGAAAAGCGAATTGTTTGAACATATGATAGAAGGCCGCAAGAAAGTCAAAGATATACTACAGTCCTAACAGCCCTCACCAGAAGATCGCACCTCACCAGAAGGTCCCACAGAGGGTTTTCAACAAACATTTGCACCGCTGATTAAACCCAGAACAAATTGCTGAACGTACTGAGGATATTAGAAAGGCAGAAGAAGCAAAATGTACAGCAAGTAGCCGCGATCAAGAGAAAAAAAGAAGGCCCAGGTCCAGTTAGTAAAATAATCAAAAGTACGACGGATATCATAAAACACCGCAATAACAACGGCAGAGGATGTCAGTCGTTTGCCACAGGCGATTGAGGACACCAAACGAAACGTTGAAGAAGCTGTTCGTGAACTTAATGAGGATGTAAGAGAGGCACTTGACAGAATAGCAGACGTGCCTCCCGAGTACAAGTTGCAGTTGAAAAACGTATCAGTTCGTTAAGAAAAAAATGAAACAGGATATCCTTACAAATCCTGTTGTCGTTGCTTGTATCAGACCTCCCGATTGATGAAATCATATTTTAAAACTACCATCAAATGCACCTGATAAACATGTGACTGATAGATGGTCTAAAATTGTATTTAGTGAGTTTACTACAAAGAAACAAGCTACTTGTATTGAGTGGGCTCTTTTTGATCAAATACTGAATGCATATAATGTTGTTGTTGTTGTTGTTGTTGTTGTTGTTGTAGGGCTTAACGCCATTTTTTCAGCACACGATAGGCTATACATGGCGGCCAGTAGCAATGGTGGAGGAAGAAACCGGGAAATACCCGGAAAGAACCACCGACCCACGAGAAGCTTCTGGCAAGCTTTCTCACATATCCACATTCAGCGATATATATATCTATATATAATGTGAAGAGTGTTAAAGAAGGTAAAGTATTATTAAGAGCTTTAATGAGAAGGTTTGGACCACCTGTAATGCAACCACAGCTTGAATTACCAAGTGAACGTGCGGCAGAACAAAGTGGTAAGTCTCGAATACCTCGTCCGATCAGCGCAAAAGAAGAAAAAAAAAAAAGCAACACCACAGTCAATTTCAGGAAAGAATAAAGCAGGCACGAATCGTCGAATACCCACGAGAGGAGATATTCGATTGCCCAGTCGCAGAAGGTCGAGCCGTTGGTCCGACCATTGACCAATCATGATTTACCCATGATTGCAAAATCATCCACATATTTTCGTGGTGTTTAATGCGCGGTGATGGTACTACGCACACGTAAGACTGACATAGTCAGTCTGGATTCATGAGCAGGTCCTTGCACTCACTGGGTAGCATACCGGTAATCCCCAGCATAGTTTGTATTTTGACTTGTATGGGAAACCGTTTCATTCAAATTTGCCAGTACAAACTCAGTTGGATAACCACGCATGCAGCCATCTTGTCGTTTAAGTGTCTGGTGCAGTGAAGCATTCAACGACATTGCAAATCCCTATCGATTTCACTTTATTGTACATTTGATATCATACAACAACGTCTATTACCATTTACAGACGTTAGTCACCTTAACAGCACGGTGCTTATGTACATCTAAGCTGATTTGCAACCAAAGTGGATTTGAACGAATTTACCAGTGGTGCTGTTATTGGTGTCGGTCTAGGTGAGCTTGTGAATTTTAAATATCCAACTGGCAAATTAAAGCATAAAAAGATAGACATTAAACATTTTATTATCAACTTGAAATGCGACGTTTTGGATAAAGTTCTGGTTCAGCTCACTGACAACGGTTTTATCAGAGACAAAGGTGTGTCGATGGATTTTATCAAATAGCATGGTCGTGATACCAGTGCTACAACAAAACAATACGGGGCAAACAAATCTCTTATGTGATAGCATCACCTCGCTTTGTAACTTCATGGAGGACATTAGCAAGCCTATAGACTAGTGAATGACTTTCAAAAGCTGATGTTAAAACAAGTAGCTTAATTGCTTTCACTACTGTCGGGAAACTTTTGGATTGACCTAGAGCTCATCTCTTAAAGGTTCGCGAGTTTGGATCGTATTTATGTAAACTATCCTGTTATTATAGTGGCGGCTGCAGTGTAATATCAATATTGATAAATATTAACCAATGATGTGGGCCGCTAGCAGCAGGTGTCGACATATCAAATAATGCTCAACAATCATTGATACATACAATATTGACGTCGTTGGTTGCCGGAGAAGAAAATCAGATCGAATGGATCAGCATGACGGGTACTTAAAAGTATTTGACGTTTGTGTTAACGATCAGTAAATCGAGGATAATATCATCAGTGCGGCTGAATTTAAACTGTGCTGGCAGAAGTGGAAACTCACAGACATTTACGAGCACGAATAAGAAACAATGTGGATTTGCAAAACGTTAAAGTAGATTTAAAAACAATCTTCATGCAGCAAACAGCTTATTTATCCAATACACACAAGTCTACAGTGATTGCATTGATCGCTACCATAGGTTAGCTTACTTCAATGCATCCCTCTGAGGGACATTTTTTATGAAATCACAAGAGTATTATGAAACGCAGGGTATTGCCTTTTTACAAAACCCTTTGGGCCACTTTCAACCGGACTAGACTCTACCCCATATGGCAGGGTCACTTTCGTTTCGCATGGGCAAACTCCTCGGTGGACAAAATTAAAAGCGACAACAGGCAACGCTCGCATGTGGTCTAAATATTAATGGGAGGAGTTTAGAGGCGAGGAGAGGTGGAATGGCCCTAAAGGGGACAACAACGCAAAAGAGATTGTTTGATACTACTGCCAGATAGAAGACGCATATGCTTACAGTTCATCCATCTTTTAAATCTGCCAAAAGTTAATTGTTTCTACACAGGACAACATAGATTTTAAGATGGATATGAAAGATTTACACAATTTAGAATATGCTTTGAAAGAAGAGTATTTTTGTTGTACTATTACGTCTTTTAATGTCATGTCGGTAATGATAATCAGTGTTTTTTAATACAGTAGACACCTTGTAGACGGTATGTAGAAGACTGTTTATCAAGGTAATCCGACATTATACGCTGTTAACTTGTTGTTTGTTTATTTATTTAAATCTTAGCTTTAATTGTCAATGTCAAATAAAGACCATCTTAATTTGGCCAAATGTACAATAGCACTTTATAAGCAAACATGTGACAAACTATCATAAAAAATAAATGTAACACGAATAGGAAGTTTTCGTTATTGCATAGTGAATTTAATATGTTATCAAATTATTGTTAATTGAACTCGAAAAGTAATTCATATCGAATGGACTTTCCACATATTTTAATCACTTTTATCGGGCCTAATATATGGTACATGCAAGTTGTTTAATGACGACAAATCATCAGTAGATAATTAATATACACACACAAATAGACAAAGACAAATTTTATTTAGAACCGTGCCTGCAATACATCATCGCATAATAAGAAACATTATGTTGGTGGAAGAAATATAAACTGCCGTAAACAATAGTTAAAACAAAACTGATAATTCAGCGGAGCAGATTGTCAATTATTTGCTAAAAGTCGTTTAAACTGTAGAAATATTAGCCAAGGCTTCAGATTGTATTGCGACCGAAATTATAATGTCAGTTTAGACATGGTAGTAGTAACATACGACCAGCGGAATGTCACTACATACATTGAGAGCATGAAAGTAACAATGGAACACTTAAAATATTATAAAATATACGACTTTAAATGCGATCCAATAAAAAAATCATTTCGCTCTTATTATGTAGCCAATATAAGGGAAAATTGCCATTCGTTATTGGGTTTTAATACGCACAGCAATATTACAGCGAAATGCTGACCAATGAGCAGAAGCGATTAATCTGATATGCTAATGTGTTTTCGTCTACAAAAAGTAGCATATGACCTATTATCAGTTTTATTTGATTCATAGTATTTAATATCCTCTGACTCAGGATCTTTAATATCTCTTCCAGATTCGGGAGATATCAGATGAATATTGAAGGTATGGATATACTTAAGGTCGAAAATGCTTTTCTGCCATCTGACATGTGTGTATGCCTTAAAGCAGTCCGCCCATTTCTAATGCTGAACATATTTATGTTAAGAATATATTGATAAACTGATGTGAGGTGGTTTCTTGATTAGAATACCTTGTCTGTGCTTTCATTAATATTTTCTACTCTTCAGACCACTCTTACATGTATAGTTGATCTGAAGTTACATTTGATATGTCTCCTACAAAATCATGCCGATCTTATGCTAGTAATATATATGATAATTAATTCTTTTACAGTCAGTAAATATGTTTAATGGTGGTGCTGGCATACTAAAATGAAGCACTGGATACTACATTGATTTAATTTGTTGCATTATTAATAGTATAGTTGAGAATAAAATATTTACGTTTTGCTACAAACGAGAACATCGCCCGGTTATAGCCTCGAGAATCAAACCAATGCAGCGGACCTCCTACTTTTCAAGACTAAATAAAACTTCACTAACTCTTATGTCTGCTTCAGCGTGTTTGCTTCTAACTTTTACAATAAAATGTTTTTGATAATGGCTCTCGACGACGTTCATGGCATGGATTGTATTGTTTACATGTGACCAGAAAACGATTTTGACAGATTATTTAACAAACCTTTGCCAGCGATTCATACACGAACAAGAAAGTACTTATCATTGTGCCATAGATCTAAGTTTAACATTATGACAATACAGGCGCCACTGAATAGTATGATGTAAAGAAGGATCAGAAATGAGGTATGTAAGGATTGTATACGTTCTGTTTACGCTTAACGGACTAAGATGATTTCAGAGGTCAGAGTGACCGAAACACCGTCTTAAGACAAACACTTGAGGAGATTATTCTTCTATTATTTGCCGCGTATTAAAGTTTTATACTGATTAAATTAGTAGATTAGAGCTGGAGATTAACAGTGGTCTGGATGTAAATATGGGGTACTTTCACCGATTGTGTTCAGTAGTACATTCGTGCACTCTCTGATTCTGTTTCAAAATTGGATGCAAAAGCTGGAGAAAATGTCATGACCAAAACTCATCGCGGCATACAAGTATGGAAAGGTCAAGTTTGGTTTGTCGAATGGCTGGCTACTATTGACAGATCTAACTGTATATAGTTTGGTATATTTATATGTATATTGACAGACGGACAGATGGATATATAGATGTGTGCATGGATGAATGGACACACATAGCTAGTTACTGTTAAGCCAAGACTACGTTAAACACAACACGGAATTACCAAGCATCTCGTACACAAATCGCGTGAATCAAAAAGTTTTTGTTGTTGACACTAATGAAACAAGTATTACAGTCTGATGATAAAACTACATGTGGGAAATCTTTTATGCAAACACATTGTAAAAGATACAACATATCGCAGAGAAGATTTTTGTATTATTTTCTTTATGTTAAATTTATTTTGTTTTGTATTCTTCTGAGGATTTTATGTATCTATTACATAAATACCTTGCATTAGAACCAAACAAATAAATACTTAATACTGTGACAGAATTTTATACACATGCATTTGGTACACATCTTCAAGCAGAATAATCAAGCCTCACATTTTTAATATTTATGTTAGTCAGTTTAATTGGTTGGTTGTTGTTAAATGTGAAGAATGCTAGGTTCACTGTAAATTGTTTTATTTGGAATGAAAGGTGTAACGCATTTCAAACCCATAGATGGTTGTATTAACTTTTCGATTGAGTGTTAGTCTCTTATTACGTTCCGAGATTTATAAAGTTGATATCCTTCACTTCAGTCAAATCCTTTCGGTAATTTTATATAATATTTTATACTTTAATCACTTTTTAATATCTTGTAAGATTTTGAGTTTGTAAAGGTGGGTTTTTTGAATGTCTCTCTATTTGTTCAAGCAACATGGAGGATGTATTGATCTGTTTCGCGCTTGTTTGACTGTTTAGAGTAAATTGGTTATGACTTTTCGTGTAATATATCTTGCAATCAATATGCAATACGCGCTATGTGTACTACTGGAACAAGTGCATGCATATTGCATATTGTGTTTACTTTCATTAGGTCTAATGGTATTTTATCAGTGATATGATAAGGATACAGTGGGAACTAAGTGCCTTTCAGATGTCAACCTGATGCTCTATCAGCCGAGGTCTTTAATAAGCCAGTTGCTAGAGTTAAAGTCATATTTAGGTCAAAACAGCAATAAAAGGTACACTATTAAAACATAGCAGTGAACTGAGGAATCAAGCACAATCAGACAGATATGCTCTTAGCTTGTAAGCTTTGGATAATAAGTAAGCTTTTTTTGTTGAAGTCACTCATTCATTTTTCAAAGACGTATGCTCGATATCAGAGTACATCTTATTCTGATCAAGACGTTCCATGACAAGTCTGATTTAGATGACAGTGAAATAACCCCAAATAGTAGAGGTGAAGAACACAACTTCATGCAGGAGATTGTATTCCTGAGACACAGCGATCGTTTTATGCCTTATTGGTGAAGATTCTTGCAGTTATTTCTGCATCTTTATTTTTACACATGCTGAAACCATGTTGATAGTTTACGATTTATTTTGTGCCTGATTCAAGAGAAACAGGTGCACATATCCTCTACACGTTGGAATATATTATCAGTTCGCATTTGTCTCTTTCGACAAGATTTATTTTACCGTGGGTAATGAGTAATTGAATAATGAAAAATTTCGGAAGAAAACTTGCTAGTTTGTAATTGTATTACATTGTTTCGTTTGCACGTCAATAATGATAATCAGTAATACCTCCTACTCTTGATTATATAGACTGCAGATGGTGCAAGGACTTTTATTAAAATTGAACTGATAGTGTAGACCACATTACCTTCGATTTTTACGTCAATATGATGTTTACTTTCACCTGCCCAATACTAGCTAGCTTATACGGATCCGAGTGAACAATAATATACTATAATTACACATTTACCACAAACAGTAGACATTAACCCTATACTTAGTTCATACATGATGCTTAGAGGTGATAACTGATACCTACATAATTAATATGCACAGAACTGTAACATGAAAGCCACGTTCAGTAAATGAAAGCTAAACTAATGTTTCAGCAAAACAGAGCGACAATCCAATTGCTGACAAAACAATATATGAACCCTTCGTGCGTGGTAAGTTACTTTGTTCAGACAAGGAGGTAAAATGTTTAACAGCACGAAGCCTCCAGAAATGCTGCTGAACGCCTTTAATTTTTGCGCAATTCGTATAAGTTGACAAAGAGAGTGGCAGTGTACTATGGGGGTGGTGGGGAGGTGTTAGGTCAGGTGGCTAACATGAACATGACTGCTTCAGCATTTGTTCCTTTCTTGTGTTTTTTCCTTTTGGTATTTCTTCTTTTGCAATAGCGCAATCAACATCAGAAAGAAACATACCTGATGCAGTGAGCAGTGAGCTTATTATCTGGCATTAGCCAGTATTAACAAAGACAACGACGGCAGATAGTGGGATTATAATCCACGACAGACTCTACTAAATAGGTATCAATATTATAGTAAACATCATCACCTGATATCGAGCAACAGGCTTGCAAGACTGCCCATGCGAATGGGATTTTGGTAAATGTAATTAAGTATATTTTAATCAGTTATTGCCATACGGATCGAATTGCTCGACCATTCTGTGACTTTGATGATTGTAGCTGAAAATAAGTTGGTCAAAACTTTATCAAATGATGTGTATTGAATATTATTAAGTAGCAAATGTGATGAATGCAATGGTTTAATATGGTAAGCAAGAATACAAAGTCCCATTAGTTTGCAAATGGGTTTTGAAGCCATACATGGGCCTTGTAAAGGTCGATTCAAATATTCATTCCAATGTTCATTCATTGTCTCAGTGAGGGACAACTTCTGGAAAAGAGTTGTTAAAAGTTTATCCAAGATAAAATAAAATTATGCATTAATAACACAGATTCTCTTCGTGATTAGCATGAACATCATTCCCATATCTCACGTCTACTAAACTGTGGCTATCCTTCATATCCTCCCTCCGAGCACTCCCTTTCTTCCAATAACAATCAGGTAAACACCCTCTACAAGTCTGGTCATAATCACATGACATGTGCCTTCTACTAAATACAAAGTTTGGTGGCTGATACGAATTTAAGAACCACGAACATCCTTGATTATCTCACTACAAGTATTCTTAATTAATCTTGTATCCCCGGAATGAACGAGTTCCTCTCAAGCTTATAATCGAACAACTTAATATGTTTTGGAGATTTTCTTTTTCCGCATGTAATTCACAACATGAGCCTTTAGTTGCATATACTTGTTCACAGTGATGGACATCTTCGAGAAAAGAATTGTTAAACGTTCATCCAAGGATATGCATCTTAAACAAATATAGGTCAACTGTATTGGTAGGCCTATATTCAGCGGAGGCACTGCTTTCTTATGTATTGATGCTTATGTTGTATTTTTCGGCACAGATTGCGGATCTAATTCTCGCGATTCAGGAATTTATTGTGGATTTGCTACCATCACATTAGTATCCATGGCCAACAATTCAGTTCTGCCTTGCATACAAATATTAATACAAGATCAAAATAACACAACGCAATAGCTAAGGATACGGAACTTAGTTTAACATAGCTGAAACAAAGATTAAATAAGATATTTTGCGTACATTTTCAACTGCATACATGCAATTTTCCTAATTTACAAACGAGTTTTTAGGATCGAATGGGTTGGTGTCATGTTAAGACGATTCGAATGCTTTTAAGAGCAATCGATGTGCATAATGCTGGAAAACAGTTTGCAAATAGCCAACTATCCTATAACTCATCAACAACGTGACACAATCCTTGCGCCCGACCGGATGAACATATTTTGGGTTGCGGTGGTTGTTTTAATATATTTTGAAAATGTGAGGATATAGGGCAGGTGTCACATGATTGGCAATGCAGATTTGGCAATTCTGTTGCAGGGTAACAACTTAATGAAACTTAGGTAATTGTGGCCAGACTTCTTTTATCAAATCAGAGGCGTGGTGACCTTGTTTGCAAACACACGTGCTCGCTAGAATCGGTTAAGCAAAACAACTCGTTACTGGTCAGAGTTTCCACTACAAGAAATAAAAGTTTTGCTTCTGATCGTGTTTAAACAAAGATATAAATAGAGTTGGATATATGAATCGAACTGGATAAAGCAAGTTATACATTAATAGTTTTCATTTTAATGAGATGTGAATCAGATGAAAAGTAATTGTATGAACACGTGCTGCTTGACTATGCTCGTATTAATAGTTATGGCTTGTCATTTTTCAAGTAGTAACGGATTGTGTGAGTAAGAATGAAGCGCAGCTAAATATTAAAATTCGTAGCATATTATATATTTACTGATATGTACTAGTGATACATTTTTTTTTCTCATGACAGCTTAACATTTATACATAATTTGATCATAAGGTGATACCTTAAATGAGGTTTACTGACATGTGCACAGTTTTTGTCATGCTACAGATACTCGCTTTCTGGAGGAACATGCATTAAACGATATTTGACAAATGATTTAAACCAGTATTAAAAAACACTGAAATACTGAAATAACAATTGACAAACTTCACTCTGAACCCGATGTTCATCAGCTGCAATATCGATCTACAGATCTCACTCTCTCTCTGTCTCTTATTCTTCGTTCTACCGTCCGTCTATATACCTGTCCATGTGTATCTATAGCTATCTGTCTACCTCTCTATCAAACCTTCCTCTATCAAGCTCTTTCTCTGTATGTCTGTCTGTCTGTCTGTCTGTCTGCCTCTCTCTCTCTCTGTATATATATGTATATATATATATATATATATATATATATATATATATATATATATATATATATATATATATATATATATATATATATATATAGATATATTCCAAACCGACTGTGAAATATCAATACAGTCCTTTCTTCTGTCTAGCTGCCTCCCGAAGAACTGCATCCGTAAGATCCCCTACAGTAAGGCACGTAGGATCAGGATAATTTTCTCTGATAAGATAACGTTTGATAAGGGGTGCAGAGAACTGACCCAACATCTGACAAAGATATAAATAGTGGATGTGATACATAAAGTCAAATAAATATATCGTGCTGACATCCTAAAATAAAAGGAAAAGAAAGCACGGGATGATGATAATTCATCCTCACATTCCACCCAGAGTCACCAACTAGGCTGCATCATTCACTATCATTGTTCAACCACTCAATCGTGTACGCCGCTTAAATTAATCTTTTCACTCTCTCCAGTAGCAGCATTTCGCTGACCTCAAAATGTGAGACAGATGCTTGTCAGAGCAAAGTAAAGCCAATCTCAAATCAAAGAATATATGGAAAATCTAAGCATTGTCGAAACACAAGTTTGAAACAAAAACATTTTTTTTTATTTTTTTACGCGCATTCACAGGTGGATACCGTAATACTCGCAAACCTATTATGACATGGAACACAGAACATATTATCTACATCGACATATACAAGGTAAACACCTCCAAATATGTGGAGAAGCGCAGAATTTACATATTAGAATGAACCTCAACAGATCAGACTTGCAAACCAGTCAAGTGGAAAAGAGCCCAGTGGCGAAATATTTCCCTTGTCCAGACCATACTTTCAACCACGTAATCCTGTCTGGGATCCC